>JAQPZY010000331.1:0-114652 GCA_029931535.1 Margaritifera margaritifera
TCCACTTGAGCCTCTTGTTTTGATTAAGCTCAGTGTTTAAGTTTTTTTTTAAATTTTCCTGAGGAAGAACACTATCAATTTGGGGGGGGGGGGGGGGGGCCAAGGGCAAAGTCACAGACTAAAAGAAGAAAAATGGTTTCTGCATAATATCTCATTCTGCACCATCTGCTGTTTCCAAACATTGTGGATGGCTTGTACTTGAGATAAAGGAAGAACTCTTGATTTTGGGATCAAAGGTCATGGTCATGGACAGAAAGAAGAATGGTTTCTGCACAATAGCATTAGTTCTACATCACATACCTGGACCAAAGCTTGTGGATTGCTTGCACTTGGGGTAGGGAAAAAGTCAAATGATTGTGGTGTTAAAAAGTCAGTCACTGTGACTAAAGAAGAAAAGTGGTTTCTGCACAATTACATTAGTTCTACATCACAGATCTGGAGAAAAGTTTATGGATAACTTGCACTTGAAGAAAAGGATGAAACCTATTGATGGGGTGGGGTCAAAAGGTCAAGATCACCAACTGGTAGAAGAAAAACGGTTTATGCACAAAAATTTATGTTTCTTGACCATGTATCTTCACTAGAATTTGTGTATGACTTGCATGTTGTGTAGGAAAGAAGTCTTGATTTTGAGGTCAAGGTCACTAATTGAAAAAATAGAAATGGTTTCACAAAATAACTTTAGTTCTAGCCCATGTTCCTTGGCCAAAGTTTGTTGATGGCTTCACTTAAGGTATGGATGAGGTCAATTGATTTGGGGTGTCAAAAGTCATTGTGGCTCAAAGAAAAATTAGTTTTGCAGAACAAGTTTGGTTCTTTAGCAAGTTCCTTGACTAAACTTTGTGGAAGGCTTGCACTCAGGGTAATAAAGAAAGCTATAGATGCTGTGGTCTGAAGGTCAGAGGTAATTCTGTCACGGCCAATATAGTAAGAAAAAATTAGCTTCTGCACATTAAGTTTAGTTCAAGTTTTGGTTTTGTTAGTTTTAATGGCACTTTTAATACATTATTGGCTATATCATGCCAAGGAAATGAGAGCAAAGTGCCTTTCCCAAGTATTACAAATCTGACATTCTACCAACTGAGCTACCACAGCTCCAAAGGTTGAGGTCATTGAGACCCATTGGTCAGTAATCTCTGGAGTCAATCATGCACTACTAATGCCTACATAAGGAACTATTCAAAACTGGGCAGGCATTAATGTTTAATGTGGCATTCACAATACTTGTGTTTTCAAGGCCACTGGTGATTTTGTCTGACACTTGGGAACATGCAAACTGAAACACATTTTCATGGCTTCCAACCAAACTGGATGTTGTTTTGGTTTCAGAGGAATATATCAAATGATTTTAATATTCCACAGTTATAATGAAAGGTGGAAAGAAATGGATGTATCATTTATTCTAAAAAGTCTTACTGCCAGTAGAGCACCTGCCATTTACAGGGACCCTAGTTTGTCACTGTTCTCAGATTTTTATCAGTGTTTGTAAAACACTAGTTTGCGTCCAAGTCTTACAAAAGGATAATATGTTGGAAGTGTTTAGAATGTTGATCAGATAATTTTTCTTTTCAGATTTTAAAACCTGCAGATAAAAAGAAATTCCCATATGGAGGTCTAAATGCTGGCAGGCCGGTAACACCACCTCGGGGAACACCAAAAGCAAACAAAGGAAAGATGTGATTAGATTGAACTGTTGAGAAGAAAGCAGAAGTTGAAAATTTATGAGACATTCAGTTCACAATATTAAAAGGAAGAGAAACTTAAAAATTGGCTTGTGTACGGGGGTATTTAAAGCTAGAAGAAGATTGTTTCCTGAACTTAAAAAAATATTGTTTACTGAACACAAGTCATCATCTGAGAACAAATATGAAAGTGTTGGTTTCAATGTTTGTTTTCGTGCTGTAACACACTCAGTTGTAAGAGAACTATATTTATTATTTCTTGTAATGTAAAATAATGTAATTGTTTGTTGTATAAACTCCTCCCTCTCCAGTCAACTCATTTTACCTTTTTCTCACAAGTTAGCTTGAAGACATATTCCCATTCAACTGCCCAGCAATGACTATTTCTTATTTCTCCCTCTTTTTGTTAAAATCTTTCACAATTTCTTCAAGCTAATTAACTGGAGAAGCACCTTGGACATCATGGTTGGCTGATTGGTTTTTTTTATTATTATTATTTTTTATATTTTCATGAGAACAGCAGCACAAGATACAATAAAAGAAAGAAAAAGGGTTCTGTTTGCTTCTAGATAAATTCATTAGAATGATTTATACAGTGAATGTAATGATTCAATGCTGCTTATAAATCTTAATCTAACAACTCTGATTTACTATATTATTTCGTAGACATTTTAAACTGTACAAATATTCGTTTAAAATACTAAATGTGTGTTTGTGTGTATCTCTTGTTCAGGACACTGTAAAAAAAAATGTAAATAATTTGTCATGTATATTTTGCACATCTATATATGTAGACACATCACAATACAATGTAAAATGTACAGTATTGCAGTTTAACAAGTTTACTTTCAGTGTTTTTTCCACATTGATAACAATATAATTTGTATTGAATTGTTAGGAAAATAGTTAAGAAAATAATCATGGTATTCTACCTGCACTTTAATATTTACTACATGCCAACAACCAATATGTTGGCTCATTTCTTGTTACTTACTCCAGGTACTAACATCAGGGAAATGACGATTACCACTGGACACTTTAATTGACCCCAAAACTGTACTTTGCAGATTGTCAGATGTACTGCCTTATAAGGGAATGACTGTATGATCATTGATGCAAGTGAAAGCATGTTCAGTGTCTGTTTCAGTAGGTGTACAATGGAAGGTATTACTGTTAAGACATTTTAAAATTGATGGCAAGAAAGGCTTGTGTTCACCCACGATTTCTTTTTTGTTTTCTTTATTTCCCCAGTATTGTGTTTCCACGAGTAGTTAACATGAAGGAAAATGTTGTTAACTTGTTGGCATAGATCTCATCTTTTTTTTTTTTTTTTATGTCAGATATATAATGCACAACAAAGTTTATTGACCATTGTCCATTCATGTATGTATAGTATCCACTGAAGTACACCTCATTACACAGTGAAAACATGGGATTTAGAGGTGGAGTCGGGTTTGAGCTACACTGTGAAATTGGGTAATACTCTCTTCATTTATCTATGACCCTTGGTGTTGTTACCTTCAGTAAATTCTTCAGGGGTAAAGAGGTAATCCACAAACTATCCAGGTTGAGGGAATGTTGCACCTGGTGAAAGAAGTACAACTCCAAACAGGAGATTTCACAGGCATAGTTCACTGAACTACACTTGGTAGTACCCTCCACCAGTATGAGAAAATTGTGGTCAATACACTATGTTTGTACTGTATTTTAAGCCTATTTTAGTTTGCCATTATGTACGCAGAATTTAAGTTGGACCCAATATGGAAACGGCTTTCTTGTGGTGTTTTCATAACTGGTGTGTCTTGTTCAGAAGGTTCATATTCTGCATCATGTATGCTAAGGGAAAGGCTACAAATTATTATTGGACAACATTGTTGTCCATCGACTTTTAATACTGGAAAGAGATGGCGTGATGACATATTCTGCCATTTGTATTGATAAGGACCATGACAGACAGCAAATACATAATCCCAGGGAAAAGGAAAAACTTTGTTTATGCAATGAATGCATGTTGTTAAAAAAAAAAAGCGGCACATCTTGTAGTACCTCTTAGGGCAGAAAGATGAAGGACTGGTTTTAAAATAAGAATTATGCTTTTAGGGCAGAATTAAAAGAATGGGTGCATTTTCTTTCTCAATTTTAATTCTCACTTTTGGTATAAGCTGGAGTTTGAATGATCTCAGTTTGTTGATATCCAGTCTCTCTATTCATGAAAAAAAGAATTGTATGTTTTGTATAATTGCAGCATAACCATTAATTTCTTACAAGAAATTGAAAACAAGATTTACGAGTGTAGACTTGACATTGAATACTTCAGAATTTTAAAATGCACCTAAAATCAGTTTGACACTTGGCATGGTCAGGATAGATGGCATGGATTTGATACGCACTCAGGAGACGTACAGAAAATTATTTAAACAAAGTAATAAACTTTACTGAACTGAAAGTTTCATTGGTGAGCTTAATCTGTTTGTTTTTTGAGGTCTTTGACCTGATCTTTGCTATTATGTTTTATTTCTTTTAGTTTAGTAGCTTCATTTTATATGTTCACAGTGTTACAAAAAGCTTCTCTCACAAAATCTCAAGTGGTACTCCATGTTTGCTAACATAGAAACCTCACATCATTACATGTTTAAAATTCATTTCATAAGTTTTATCAGGAAGAGTTGTCGAAACAAGTCTTTTCGACAAATTACAGAGCTGTCATTCATTAGTTCTTTTTGTATCATTATCAACTGTTGCTGAAAATCAAATTGCACTGGTAACAAATGAAGAAAGCTATGATTCAAATGTACAAATGACAACAGCATATAAAAAATACAAAAGCTGCAGCTAGTGACAAAAGTTGCCATTTATGCCATTGGTTATTAACTCCAAGAAAGTTTTGTTATTAACCTTGTCAAATATGCTGCCTAGGGCCTGTGGGAATTTTCCCATATTGCAATACATCGAAGTTGCTTAAATCCATGCATGTACATTACATGGCCTCATTTGAGTGCGATTCCATTTAAATTTGTCAAGACCTGGTAATTATAATGCTGTTTTCACTATGAGAGTTTATATCAAAACAAATTTTGTTGTTTTAAACGGTTTTTGAGTAATATTTCCCCATGTCAGCCTCCATCATCAAAGTATTTAATTGCATTGTTAAAAACATCACAGACAAGTTTTGGATTCTTTGATGGTCTAAACTTACCTTTGTTAACAGAAATAGGAGGAAATGATACATCCATAAACTTGCTAGTCATAAATTTGCTTTGTTAAACTTTCAAGTTGGGTGGAGTTAATCCTGAAGTTACTCAGCAGGTGATTTGAACATGTTCTTCATTCTTATGTACATAGAACTATAAAATTGTTTGTTTAGGGTCTATTTAATATTCAGGAAAGGAGCATTAGCTTCCTTATTATTTTGCCTATTTGTGATTGATCTGCTGGTCTTCTGTTCATGTGAAGATTATGATTCTTATAGAAGGACTTGGCAACGTTAACAAAAGCCCAAATAATATTTTCTTATATCAGTTTTTCTTGTACATGTGCTGCTGCACACAAATGAAGCTGTTATGATTGAACCAAGTGTTAACGGTGTAATGAGGTCCTTCTTTCATGAAAAGAAACTTAAATCTACTCTCTGTTCTTATTCCTCCTGTTGACTTGTCTGTGTTATCATTCATCCATTTGAATTGTACATTCTTTGAAGTCTGGATTTATTAACTTTCAACCCTATTTATCATACTTTGCCCCAAAATTGTCGGTGCTGCTGCCTGCAGTATTTGAACCCAGGTAGAGAAGCCACCTTGTTGAAATCTCTGGCATGTTTATATACATGTGCATGATGATTCTGTGCTCTTTTCAGCTTACACAGTTATGGCCTGGTCAACCTTAGTGATGGGGTTTGTAAGTATTTTAAGTGATGGTTGATAGTGAAAATTTAAATTTCTCATTCCAAGTGACCATGAAATCTCAGAAGAATGTTCACGCTCTTAGAAGTCACAGAGAACCAGGTTTTAAAAAAATGTTAGTTTTCTTAAAAAGTAAAAGTTGCTACTTTTAGGACAGCAGTTGTAGGTAAATGATATTAAAAACCTAAGGTCCCAGAGGTCATTACAGTATATGAGCCTGGTGGTGGATAACATATATCACCATAATAGCTGCAGGTCAGTAGCAGGCAAGCTAAGCAGAGTTTCACATTTGATCTATTTGATACATGTCTGGGACATTTTGTGTGACTTCTCAAGGGCAAATGCATCTTAAAGCCCATGCGTTCAGTTGTCAGTTGTGATGACTATATTATTCTTTCAGGAAGTGGTGGGTGTTTGTCTGGTATTTCATTTTTGTTGTTTGTGAAAGTAGATAAATTTTGTATATACATGTCTGTAATTATTTTTAAATATTTTTAAGTAGATCTTGAACAATTTCAATGTGAATGTATGAAAACAGAAGGAATTAAAATTGACCTAGATATTTTTAAAGCCTGTATTGACTTGTTTTTTCTACCACATATTTATGTATGTATGCATGATCTTGTAAATTCACCTTTGGGCCTCTGTTACTTCAAAGAGGCAATTGATTTTTGTCTCCTCTCTCTACCTGTGTATGTCATGAAAATCTTAAAGCAGATAAATTTATAGTTCCACCATTTGACTACTTGTCAACACAAGAAAATTGGTAAAACTGCTCAGACAGCCACCACTGAAAGACGGGCTGACATTTTTCAAGACCCAACACAATTCTTTAGGAAATTAACCTCCATATGATGGGAGCCTCTATTGCATCCAGTTTTAGCCAGTCCCAAAGGTACCTATTTGTAATGACTAGTGTAATTTGGGTACTCCTGTCAGAAGTAATTGCATCCAGTTTTAGCCAGTCCCAAAGGTACCTATTTGTAATAACAGTAGTGTAATTTGGGTACTCCTGTCAGAAGTAATTACAGTGTATACTTTCAACTGTGATCATTTGAAGTCACATGGCCAAAATGCATGGTGTAATGACAAAGAAGGGCACATAAACCTTAATATTATTACACTTTAGCTCGTGATGTGGCCATGCATCCAGCATGTGACATGTTCACAATCAACATGGGACCAATTTCAACCAAGCTTTGCAGAGCATTCTGGTATGACGGCCTGTCAGATTTGTACTTGTTACACTGATCCACCATTACTAAAAAGAAAAAAGCTTTAAACAACTTCAAACCTCTAAACAGAATTTGACAACATTCTGGCATGAAAGCCTTAACATTTTGTTAAAGTAATGCAGGTCCCCTTAAATAGGTCACCATTAAAAAAAATAGAAAAAGCTTTAAACAAGCCCGTGAATGCTGAACAGAATTTGACCCAATTTGTCAGATAGCATCCTGGCATGTTGGTCGTTAAAGCTTTTTACTAAAAGATGCTGATAATCATCAAATATGGTTTGTTATTACTTAAAAAATAAAAACTTTTACATTTTAATAGCAGTAATACAATATCTATCACTATTGCCTAGCTTAACTTTCTCAAACAGAATTGCCCTTGTCTATATAAAATTTCATCCTCCCATAGAAGGTCTAGAACAGAAAGAACTGACCCAGCCCGACTCCCACGTCATAGGCCCATGTGAAATAGCCGTCCTATTTTTCTGTAGATGTTAATCGGTCAATTTCAAATTGCTCTCTGAAAAATTGTCTTTTTCATGCATCAAACATGTATTCTGGCATCCAGATCTGTTTTTCCATATTATTAAAGTGGTAATACCCTCAGTCCTTTGTATATTTAGTGGTTGTATAAGCTTTCGTGAGATTTTAGGCATTGTGTCGTTTTTCAGTAGTGACATATTATACCCCTCCACTCTGATGGGTAGGTAACAGCCATTCCTATTGACATATAAATTTTGTTGTCACTGTATCATTAATATCATTGTTTTGCATGTTTCCGGAATTATAGGGCAGGTATCGCCTTCCCCTTCACATCCAGAAATGTTATGACCTATACATATTTTGAAACAGTACATTGACTAATATTATCATCAATATTGTGTTTTTGAGGTCTCGCACCACTCGTTGACTAATATTGTAAGAAGATTCTATAAGATGCTTGTAAGAGGTCTCACCACTCGTTATCATCAATGTTGTATTTAACGGAGATCTCACTCCAATGTTTATCATCAGTATTTTTCTTGATTGCTTTCTGTTTGAGAAAATATTTCTTTTGCAGGAACAAAATTGTACTAAGTGTGCACATTCTCTCCATGGCATCCCAGGACCTGAGGGACCAACAACAATGTCCTCGCATCGGCTCCTGGCCCGTTGAAACCAGCCAGGAAGTGTGTTCATCCCGAACGATCCCTCATGGCCTTAGGCAAAGTTTTTCAAAGGGATGCAGCCTCAGTCCAGGAAGCAATTCTAATTTAAGCCTACCTCTCACCCTCTGTAGCTAGACAAGGGAAGGGGGCAGCCCAAGGGACTCGCTCCATCCTGCCGTGTATCCCTCCTCTTGGGATTCCCATGGGTATTCAGCTAGCCCTCTTTTTAGCGGTTTGGTCGAGCATAACGGAGGATACATGGGTCCATTCTATTCTAATGTGGGACTATTGGCTTCGTTTCCGGGAGCACCCTCCATTTTTACCGGTCAAAACTTGTTCGATTAAAAAACGAGGTGCACTCCCTTCTGCAGCAGGGCGCAGAAGAGCGGGTAGAAAACAACCAGTCTTCAGCCTTCTACTCCCGGATTTTCCTGGTGTCCCAAAAAGGCGGAAAGTTTTGGCTTATCATCGATCTTTCTGCCTTAAACAAGTTTCTTCGGGAAGAATCATTCAAGATGGAGACTACCGCCTAAGTCGAGAATGCTATAAGGCAGTGGTTCCCAACCTTTTTGAGTATGCGGACCCCTTTTTAACCTCAAGAAATTGCACTGACCCCCACATGCTAATAGTTGTACTTTTAGGCTGTTGCGGGTATAAACATTTAGCAGTTTCGCGCGCTAAATTCGAACATGTTTTACTCGCAGCGGCGGGATAACAGAGGAAAGCATGAGCTGGAGGAGCAATACTTGTCGCGAAGCTATGTGAATTCGCGGATCCCTTGGAATAACCCCGCGGGCTGCCCCCCCACACCCGCCCCCCCCCCCCCCCCCCCCCCCCCCCCCCCCCCGGGGTCCGCGGCCCACAGGTTGGGAACCACTGCTATAAGGCATGACAACTGGGCAGTCTCCATCGACCTTCAGGATACGTATCTTCACATCCCAATTTCCCCTCGCAGGAAATACCTCCGGATTTCCAGGAATCTGGAGGTTTTCCAATTTCAAAGCCTGCCGATAGTCCTAGACTCCTCTACTATTGATTTGAACAGGGTCATAGTTGCCACTCACATGAGGGCTCTGGGTATCCCCATCATCCAGTATTTCGACGACTGGTTATTGCTCAAGCGCCTCAAAGAGTCCTTCTTGAAACATCTGTCTCGCTGTTGGCCCATAGAGATCCGGCTAGGACTTATTTCAAACCTAGAGAAAGCAGAGTTAATCCCTCATCAGGATTTTGTTTATGTGGGGATGAACTTCTTCACAAATTTAGGGTAAGTTCATGTTCCTCTGGGCAGGATGGACAGAATCCTGGCTCTTTTGGCAGCTCTTCAAGCCAAGACCTTGTTTACTCGCCTTTACTTATCCCTCATTGGGACCATGAACTCCACAGCAGACCTGGTTCCCCTAGGAAGACTGTACTTACATCCTCCCCAGTTTCTCCTTGTAGTGAACTGGACAACGCAAGGGATCCCCTGTCACCTGGGATTTCTCGATGACCAGGTTTTCATCGCCACTTGAGTTGGTGGGTCAGTCGGGATCTATTTCTATTCGAACACCCAATGCACGCCCCCCAAACCCAACTCCTATCTGTACACCAACGCGTCAGATTCGAGTTGGGGTGCTCATTTAGAGCCAGAGGGAGTAGTTCTTTAGGGCTTATGGTCCAGGTTGCGTAAACCAAATAAGCAGTCGTTGTGTAGGTTTCCTTCTCTTTGAATGGAAGTTGGGAACCTCCTTCGCTGGGCAGCCTAGGAAGGGATTACCCTCCGTGTTCGCCATATTCCAAGCAAGAAAAATATTCAGGCAGGAGAGGCAAGTTAGTCCTCACTGAGTGATCTTGGCACCTGTCCGTAGAAGAGTCTCTGTTCAGATGGGCGGGGGTGATCTTTAGTTGACTTGTTTGCGATGACACTATCAAGAGAGCTTATCATTCCATCACTGAGAGGGACCTTTCCTTTATGAGTATTAAAACCCCATGAAGTTATGACTATTGCTACTTCATGGGCCTATCTAATTCGCTGGTTGGTTGGTTGGTTAGTTGTTATGGGTTTAACGCCATTTTTCAGCACATGATAGGCTATACATGGCGGCCAGTATATTTGGTAGTGGAAGAACCCGAGAAAACCCCAGGAAGAACCACCGACCCGCGAGAAGCTACTGGCAAGCTTTCTCACATACCCACGTTGGCCGAGCCCGAGACTCGAACCCACGAGGACAGAGGTGAGATGTCAGTGATCTGTAAAGGCGAGCGCCTTAGACCACTCGGCCAGCCGGGGCCCCTAAACTCGCTCGTCACTAGAGGATGTCATGAGAGCCGCATTTTGGCGGTCACAATCTACTTTCTCCTCCTTTTACCTTCGGTCATTGTCGCACAAGAGCGAATGCATATTTTCCTTGGACCCATTTAGTTGTGGCACAAAATTGGCACAATCTGCCGCCGTCTTACAGTAGTGGTCACTCCTACTGTAAGGGCGAGTATATCAACTTTTAACCAGATTTTACGCTATCAGCCTCCTCAGAACTGGCAAATTTAGCAAGGCAATAATGACATCATGACAGATATTGTATTACTGCTATTAAAATGTTCTTTTTTTTGGGGGGGGATCTAATTTTAATAATGTAATATCTGTGACTATTGCGATATTCCCTCCTCCCACTCCGCTCTGAAGTTCCACAAGTAGTCCGGATCCAAGAAAAAGAGGACGGCTACTGCGCATGATGTGGGAGACAGACTGGGTATGTGTTCTTTCTGTTCTAGACTTTCTAGAACGTTCTCTCTATCGGAGGATGAAATTTTATAATGTTGACGGGGGGGTAATTCCGTCCCGATAAAGGTAAGCAAGGCAATAGTGACATATAATTATTACATTATTAAATTTAGTTTTACCCTCACCCCACAAATTTAATTTTATAAAAAAATACATATCACCTAGTATCATACTAACCCAGATTTCTTCGCTAATTGACCTCTCGTTTGGCTTTTATATGTCAGACGACTTGGGCCTAGTGCTTTAATATCCTGACGGTATCACAAGCCATAACCTTGAAAGTTTGCGTGGAGGAGAAAGATGGTTAATGCTCTTTCAAAGAAAAGTTTTCATTTCAATTGTTCATAAGGGTCCATGATGACATATCATCAGACTGACCTTATGGTTGTCCCCAAAATCTGCATATTTTTAGTTCGGCTGCGAAATAGAGCTACTGTCATCGGCGTCCACACAGATAACAGCGTATACAGCCTCAGTGCATCTCAACCATTATTTATTTCTAGGTCATGGGCAACAGTGGGGGAATCATAGCACCAACCTCCTGTTGATGGGGCTAACTCTGTCATACATATATATTAGTTGTACAGCTATATTCTTGGTTATGTTTTTTTTTTTTTCTTCTTCATTTTGTTCAGGTTTCTTGCACACTATATATATACTGTTATACCTGGAATTCAAAAGTTTGATGTTGGGATGTATGTTGATATGTACAACACACTCATTGGTTTTGATAGAGATATGCAAAAGGCAGGCGTGGTTCTGTCAAAGGCATCGTCTCCACAATCATATCTTGTACATACCCCTGATGGTGATCTGCATAGAAAAAGACGTGCATAAAAATAAAACCTTGCATCCGTAAAATGATGAAGGAAAGAATGGTTTGAACAACCAAACAGAGGGCAGTGATGACTCTTCAATAAGTACACATGAAAAATAATCTGTGAAAAACGGAAATATTTTTCTTCAGAAACACCAAACTCAAGTGCTAATCATGGTTATAGGACAAGATCAAATCGACTTATTAACCCACCAAAAAAGTCTCGACTTATAAATTGCATGCTAAAATATAATGGTGATTCCTATTGAACCTCCGTAAGAAAAAGTTAAAATATTTTATTAGACTTCTTTAGGACTGATGAAACTGTTCATATCAAGAACAGTACGGCCAACATATATACATATAGTACATTTAGATTTCTTCAGGTCACATATTTATTGTTCTTAGATGGGAAGATGTAGTATCAGTTAATATGGCACAGCCATGTGTAATTAGAGTTTGAGATGCTGATAAAGTTTGACGGCTTTAAAGCCAGTAAGACCTAGGCTCAGTCTAATTAGAGTCCAATTAGTTACATAATGCTTGTGATGTACATAATTTTTTTTATACTCTCCCACCCTTATGTTCAGTTGATGTTTTACCTTCATTTAGTTGTCCATATATGTGTGTGTATGTCATTAGGAAAAATTATGAACTTTTACATTTTTTATACAATTATTGGAAATAGTAATCACAGCGCAGGATAATACGATAAAATAGATAATTTTGTCGAGATCTCTTCTAAATTGCACGGGTCATTACCCGCACCTTTCTGAAGTACAGTCAACATTATCATATAACAAAAACAAGCATTCTTTTCAAGACAAAAGCCACGTGCCTAAGGATGTAACGACGATATAATGGAACATTGTTTGCCTACCAGGCAGACTATCTGATAGAATTGGGAGTGCTCACTACTTTGACACTAAACGTTGCTATCACACGAACACAACATTACCTTCCCTATTTATTGTTAGAAAACTAAATCACACGATTATTTTTGACTCTCCTTTGGTAGGCCATATCTTTGAATATTTACTATCAAACAGGAAGGAACTGAAAATCGAAAACAACAACCAAAAAAAAAAAAAAAATAAAAAAAAAAAATTGGTATTAAGACAAGGTTTTGTCTGGTAACGTAATATAACTAGTGCCAATGTCCGATTTTATGAATTTGAACAAATTACCGCCAATTATGGCAAGCAAAACTTAAGGACAAAATTACCGCCTTTATGGCAAATAAAACTTAAGGACAAAACAAGACAAGAATTAATATACTTCCATTAGTGCAAATGGACTGTGAGGATACAAACTCGGTACACACGTAGTAGATAGTGCAATACCTATTCATGGTCACAATGTTATATAATGAAAGGCACCTTTAAAAAAAAAACTGTATATAAAAGTGACAATTATACAAAAGCAATAATTTCATTCACGCAGACACATGCACAAACACACTTTACACACACACACACACATTCTTCTATCCAAAAGGATTTGGGATACTCACCTGAGAACCAAGAATTCAAATGTATGCAGTTTGTAATATAAATGATACCTATTTGTACAAATAATAATAATAATAAATAATAGCAATAACAATAACAATTATATTATTAATAGCTATCATCATCGTCGTCATTGTCGTCATCATCATCATCTTCTTAAAATATCAGATGTTTAGATATAGAATATTATTTCTCAGTTCAAAAGCCTAGGATATATAAACACCTAAGTTGCGTATAGTTTTAATATTTTCAGAATTTACAAGTTCAATAAATTTAAAAATATTTGGTATTTTCCAATAATACTTATTTATATATTTAATCCTTAAATCTGTATTAACTGACACTTTAAAGTAAAATGATACGCATCCTCCAGTGTATTACATACACATCATCCAGTGTATTACATACACATCATCCAGTGTATTACATACACATCATCCAGTGTGTTACATACACATCATCCAGTGTATTACATACACATCATCCAGTGTATTACATACACATCATCCAGTGTATTACATACTCATCCTCCATCGTATCACATATGGAACATTGTCTTTCTTCTTTTGGTTTGTACTGTCTTATCCACCTACCAGCCTCAATTTCCAGTCTATATGATGACGCTCGCAAGCAAACTATAGCACTTCTACATTTTGAAATGTGTTCATTATCATGATACACTTTTAGACTGAAAATAAGCTTTATTTACATAAAAGTGAAGTTCTATTAGAATTATGTAACCTTTCCATCCAATTTTGAATAAAATTATCAATTTTTGTTTGAAAGTACCCAGAAATATGTAAATATCACCTACCCCTTGATTGATACAAACTTCATAGAATCCCAGTCTAGATAACAAGGCAATAACTAAATAAACACAGTCTGCCATATGTGGTGACCTTACTAAATCATCCAGCATCATATCGTAAATATATCTTACCGTATATACTCGCGTATAATTCGATATTAACTGCAAACTCCATAGACCCAAATCTGCCGTCGCATAATACACCAGCACATCTGGGTCTATGCAGTTTGTAAGGACTAATCAGTAGAACAAATAACATAGACCCTGATCTGCCGGCGCATTATGCGACGGCAGATCAGAGTCTATGTTGTTTCCATTTTGACCTAAATTCTACGCGAATATATACGGTATGTACTTTCCATTTTGAGAAGCCAAAACCTGAAACCAATATTTGATAATAATATAATATCTTTCACAATAAAAGACGTTTTTCCAAGTTCACCATAAATAAAATATTTTTGTGTGCTTTTTTAACTCCTAATAACTTTTTACAAAACTGTAAATGTATTCGTTCAATAGTATTAGCAGGTATAAGACCCCATATCTCACAACAATAGTTCAATAGTATTAGCAGGTATAAGACCCCAGATCTCACAACAATAGTTCAATAGTATTAGCAGGTATAAGACCCCAGGTCTCACAACAATAGTTCAATAGTATTAGCAGGTATAAGACCCCAGATCTCACAACAATAGTTCAATAGCATTAGCAGGTATAAGACCCCAGATCTCACATAAAACCCCAGATCTCACAACAATAGTTCAATAGTATTACCAGGTATAAGACCCCAGATCTCACAACAATAGTTCAATAGTATTAGCAGGTATAAGACCCGAGATCTCACAACAATAGTTCAATAGTATTAGCAGGTATAAGACCCGAGATCTCACAACAATAGTTCAATAGTATTAGCAGGTATAAAACCCGAGATCTCACAACAATAGTTCAATAGTAGTAGCAGGTATAAGACCCCAGATCTCACAACAATAGTTCAATAGCATTAGCAGGTATAAGACCCCAGATCTCACAACAATAGTTCAATAGTATTAGCAGGTATAAGACCCGAGATCTCACAACAATAGTTCAATAGTATTAGCAGGTATAAGACCCGAGATCTCACAACAATAGTTCAATAGTATTAGCAGGTATAAAACCCGAGATCTCACAACAATAGTTCAATAGTAGTAGCAGGTATAAGACCCCAGATCTCACAACAATAGTTCAATAGTATTAGCAGGTATAAGACCCCAGATCTCACAACAATAGTTCAATAGTATTAGCAGGTATAAGACCCCAGATCCCACAACAATAGTTCAATAGTATTAGCAGGTATAAGACCCCATATCTCACAACAATAGTTCAATATTGGAGATATTAATTTATCAAAAAGACTCATTATATAACTTCAAAGTAGTAAATTGTTTTATATATCTTTGTAATAAAAATATGGTAAATATCTAATATTATTAAGATGTTGGTGAGGCTTCTTATAAGTGTGACCAATACATATTTAAGGTGATCTTACATTTGATTGGCTGAGCTTTTTCATTACCACTCTAGAGATTACTTTTGTATATAGGATTTTAATCAAGCTTGGTGAATATGTTTATATCATCAAGATCTCTGTTGAGTACGATTATGAGCGTGATCCACGCATATTAATAACATCATCTTGCATTTGAATTTTCGAACTTGCTGATATACCAGTATTTATATTTCCCATCAGTTTTTAATCAAACTTATTATGAAGTTGAAAAAAGTTTGGTTATGAGAAAAATCCATAAGCTTGCTAGTGAAGTAAGTTATGTAAGCCAGGCGAGCGATTTCATGTCTCCTTGGGCTTCTTGTTTAATCGAGTGCAAAGCTTAGGGTTGAGATAAATATTTAAAATAAGAATTTAGTATTGTGCTGACTCCTTTTACTTGTGTGATTATTGTAGAATTCATAATGAATAAGTCTCATTCAACCAGACTCGGAGTCATGCGAGGGTCTGGTCGAACGAGACTGATACGGAATTAGCGCTGTATATATTTGGCCCGTTTGCCGCTACGAATATTCTCCGATACACGTATGTAAAGGGAGAAAACTTTTATGAGTAAGAAAACAGACAAATAACACCGTAAGTCTTGTACATTACTCTTAAACCCAATACTAGTATCACTCAAGGGCAAATATTGCCAAAGTAGGCTGTTAACAAAGAATTATAGAAAACAAGATAACATGGCAGTGCATATTCGATTCTAATTGTTCAGTTATACGTGTATTTGTCAGGGTTTCATTATCAGAACTCACTGTTTGGTACTTGTGATAAGAAATAATATTCCACTTCTTTAATACACTTTGTTTTCATGCATGACGTACCACATTATAATACATTTGTCTTATTATGATTTAGAGAAAGGCCGAAGTTACCCAATAATCTGATAGTGTCAGTACTTCTTTAACGCTTTGTTCAAGTTCCCCAGTGGAACGGGGATTTCAATTCAGTTTATATCTCTTGAGTCTAACATTGCATTTGTATTACTTTGAAATAAAGAGTATAAATGATCGTGGCGTAGATATACACCTAGTTGTGTGGTAAACTGAATTTCTAATGATTCAGTGGTTATCGTTTAAGTCTTTTCAAAATATAATTAATACATGCTAATATAACTTGCTATGATCTCTCTTTTGAACCTAGTCACAGGATATTCAATCGACAGTTTCAGAGAGAGAGAGAGAGAGAGAGAGAGAGAGAGAGAGAGAGAGAGAGAGAGAGAGAGAGAGAGAGAGAGAGAGAGAGATTTACATCTCCACTCAGTTGAAGTCAGCAATGATGCCTGATGACAAAGATTTATATATTTATTCAGCCTTAATAACATACTGCAAATATTTCCAACAAGATACAATAAAAACGAAATAACAGTTTGCATGTTTCATCAAATAAAATACAGATTTCATTGCTTCAGTTACTTCAAAGCAAAACGGTTAAGAAGTAGGGCATTAATTAACAATGTGTATATGTCCTTTGACATAACATACCATTGCTATTACAAATAGTAATTTTTTCAGGTATAAATAAAAATTATGTTTATGTGAAGCAATGTTTAACAAATATCAAAACGAATAGATCATTTTCACGGTAGTTTACTGTGATAGGAAAAAGAAGTTAACAGGTTTGGGAATTTAATTTTATTGAATATCCTAACTCAGCGATTATTGATACACTAGGTCAACCTGCCCATACATAATTTACAGCCTTGCAGTGGAACTCGAGTTCAACCTGCCCATACCTAATTTACAGCCTTGCAGTGGAACTCGAGTTCAACCTGTTTATACCTAATTTACAGCCTACCCGTGGAACTCGAGTTCTTGCATCTATAAGATTACCTACTTACTCTTAATGAGAAACTTAAACATGACATTTTAAGGTCCGTCACCCCCACCCTTTAGGTCATGTTCTCGCTTGAGCCCGAAAACATTTATTAATCATGGTATGCAGTGGCGTAGCAAACGTCTAAGCTACCCCCGCAACTGCGGGCGGAAGGGGGGGGGGGATAGCCCCAGTGGGGGCCCAAAATTCCCATCAAACAACATTTTTTTTATTTGGAGTGGGCAGCAGAATTAAGTTGTTGTTTTTTTTTTTGGGGGGGGGCAGCATTTTTTGCTACGCGAATGATGGTGTAAGACCCGTAACTTTCGCCTCAAATGGTGCATTTTTCGATACAATTGGGGGTAGGGGATAAAACAGACCACTTCAAAAATTGATCCTTGGTCTTAACTATATAGAATGGCGATTGTTTTTCAAGTGACTGCTAAAAATGCTAACATCTGATCAGTTATATTCCTATTCGAGGGATACGCAATTACGTCCTGTTGTATCTATCTCTTATTCGAGAGTGAAAAAGAATATTTGACAGGAACGTTTGTGCCAGATACATTAATCAGATTCAGACTTTCCAATTAACGTGTGCATTTCAGGCATGTACTGCTGAAACATCATTTACATTACATTTTAACATGATATGCAAACAGGACTGAGTTTTGCGTGAAGATTGAATATTACAGATTTTTTAGAATACAAGAGTACATACATTTTCTATAATATGACCACACTTGCACAATACATTACTTTCTCTACCATATGCTAGTAGTTAATTTTATCACAGTGTACGTAGAGATACGTATTAATTTTTTTTACATTCCTTGCTTTGTTGATACAATAATAACTTTCTTGAAAGTATTTGTCACTAACGCAAGAGAACAATTTGTAAAGCAACTAGCATATATCAATGTCACAGTATATACAGCAAACTGACAAATTGTCTTCACAGATAGAATAAATTAAGGGCATAATATAGGGGATACAGTTGATTCTATCATAGAAAACAGCGATAATATATCATTATGCATTTCACTTGGGAAAAAAAATTGGAATATACATACACAGATACAGGATGCGGTATAACATAAACTGTATACCTTGCAATTTGTCCACCAATACACCTTTAAAACTACTGGGCCAAAAATCAGAATGAGTACTTCCTTCGAAGTCAAAGTGCAAATGATTTAATTGCGACCCTGCTTAAAAAATTTCTTAGAATTTGTGCGTCTTGATTTTTGCTTGTTTCAATAATTAACACAAACAATTGTGTGTGCTGGGGGTGTTGTTGTTGTAATGACTTCTAGCAAAATGATCGTTTTACTTTCTGAGGAAAATCCACTCTTCCGACGTGTCATGGAGGAGACAGTGCCTTAAAAACGTCCTGAGAGATTTTCGGCACATATTTGCTTCCCTTGATTTAAACTCGACCATCTACCTACGCACTAGGCGTTGTTTCTTTAGCCATAAATGTCACATAATCCTTATAGACCGTTTTAAATATATTAGTTCTCTTATAGCAAAATCTCATTCAAAACTTTTATTCAGTTTATCGAACTCACAGTATCAGTAAATTCGCATAAACTGGAATTTCTGCTAATACACTGCAAAAGTAATTTTTAAAAATATTCATAATTCACTGAACATTTTTAAACCTATTTAGTCTATCATAGAACTACACCAACTGGAAGATTCGTATATAGTCCTTATTGAGACCCTTAGCTTCAGTGATGAAGAACTTGTTCCGGAACCGATGGAAACCTATAGCCAGCGGGTTCTCCATTTTGTCTCGCTCTGTTAGGATATTCTTTACTCGGGTACCATCTGGCGACAGCTGATGGACGCACATGGAGTTCTTGCAGCAGATGTAGACGTTCCCTTGGTTGTCCGTGTCTACACCTACTGGGTAAATCAGATCTTCGGCCGTGTAGGCGTACAGCAGCGCCCCTTGTGTCGTGAGGGCAGTGAGGCAATTCTTTTCGTGGTCGGAGACAAGAATGGTCTCGTTACTGACTTTAATGTAAGCTGGTGACAGGCTAATCGGGTCACCGGCTTTGTTTGGTTTGATCGTCTGAATCTCTGAACCATCAATAGAGCAAATGGTTATTCCGGTGCTGGAGACCATGTAAAATTTATGTCCGTAGTACGCAAGTCCATGATACATCTTCGCCATCTCTATGGTCTTGCCCTCCAGGATTGTGTTGCCACTCAAGGAGATGAACTGAACGCTGTTTGAGCTTGGGATGGTCACAGCGAAATTATCCTCGTCAATCATAGTTATGTCGCTTGGTTTTCCTTGTAAGGTGAGCTTGCCGAGTACTCTTCCCTTTTCACTGAACAGTTTGATCTTGAAATTGTCGTAGTCAACCAGAAGTAGACGACTGTCGTCTAGGTATACACCGCTGGTAATGTTGCAGTGTCCACGATCCCCGGGTAACCAAACACGGATTTTTCCTATCTCACGGGCGACACCTTTCTTGAAAGGATTAGCAGTAATTTGTGGAACCTTATCTGAAGACCTTGTCACATTAATAGTGCCAAGTTGACGCACCCCCTTCAACAAATCTTCAACTGTCTTGTCGACCGCAAAGTTGTAATCTACCTTCTCCAGACGTTTTTGGATGTCTGTTAAAGTGCTCTCGTATTTCTCGCATTCGATACGAACTTTGGTGGACAACGAAAGAAGTTGGGACTCACATCCTTCTTCTTGATAGGTATCAAAGAGGGTGGAGGCATTAGAGATTGCTTTGTTTACATTGTCACAATTCGTCGTCTGAACTTTCAGTTTTTCCATCTCAGTCCTATGAAAACTTGAGAAGGAGGTCAGGATTTTCTCTTCCAGGTCGCGGAAGGTTTCTTCAACATTTTGGCGAATGGTCCGAATCTTGCCGACAATCTCGAACTTCTTCAATTCTAGCTCATGCATAAGCCTTTTCCTGTTCGCAAGCTGATCGGCGGATATTGCAGTGTATTCTTTTAACAGTTTGGACAAATGGCTGAATTCTCCCTTCCCATTCAAAACACGAAACTCCTCCTCAACAGTAACAACATTTTCACATTTACGATGTTTGCGAGCGACACAGTTGGTGCAGCATGGGGCTTGGTGATCTATGCAAAATAATGTAATCTTGTCCTTGTGTTCATGACAAATTTCATATCGTGGCAAGGCTTCATCCCCGTTGTCTTTCACTTGCTCGACTGTAAGAACGCTGTGGTTTAAGAACTGCTCAAATCCACCATGAACATTCATGCAGTTGTCGCAAAAAAACTCACAGCATTCTCTACACCATGAGTTCGCCAGGATTCTCTCTCTTCTGCGTTCGCAAGGGTCGCATATGGATGTACCATTTTTGGCCGACAACACGCGAGTGTACGTATCCAGAAAGAAATTTCTCGGCATAAGGTCAGCCCATCTGTCAGGGTCTTTTGACTGTTCAGGGGCTGGACACTTTGTATCGCATACCGGGCAGTTGTATGTTAAAGCAGGAGCTTTTGTAGGGCCACGCTTATCCACGGTTTTTCCAATATGACCATTAAGACATCTCTTGCATATATTATGTAGACAAATCAGATATTTTGGTATCCTGAGTATTTCTAGGCACATCGGACAACGTATCGCCTCTTCAATTGGTTTTTGGGAAGGGGGCTTTTTCTCACTCCTAATTGATGCCTCTAACTGGGGTGGATTACCATAACTAGCACTGTTTTCTCTCTCTTTTGGTTGGGCCCTTTTCGGTTTTCTTCTGGGCGTACGGACTCTGGTCTTGTCCCCCATATCCTCAGTAGTGACTGGTATGTCCTCTGTAACCGTACCTCTGGATGATGTCCTTGACCCCTGTCTTATTCCTGGAAGCGGATTTGTCTGAGACGTAGCACTCCTATCGTCTCGCGGTGTAGGGTTAGCATTCCCGTTAGGCTTTGGTGTTCCAACAATCGAACTCTTTGGAGTGAAAATTATAGCCTCTCTTTGGCTAATCTTTTTTGGATTTTCTGGAACTGGGGATTCCACGTACCGCAAAGTCTTGATGAAACTAAGATCCTTGGAATCGAATATATTTCCTCTCCCAGTGGTTGTTTGGGGTTCATACAATTCAACGATTTGTTCCATCTTAAATCTAGTCGATGATTTTCTCAAGAACGGCTACAGATGGTGCTCCGTTTTAAGTTTGAATTTATCTTGTCCGTTTTAAATATTTCCCTCTGTGAATTGAACAATTCATAAGCCTATGCCTTGTGAAGCAACATTGTCAGCTCTTTCCCATGGAATGGAAATATTTCATCAAGAGAAAATCATATATCTTACCGTTTCTTTATCCTCACTATTTAAAAACTTGTATCACAGTCCAAACTATGCTCTGAAAATAACTAACTTGTATAAAAAAAAAAAGAAATATATTCCAACAATTGATTTAGAGGAATGCTTTCCAATCCGAAGTAGGTAACTAATAACAATTCAGTTGGAGATTACTTGTGCTATAGATATTTCCTTTGACAACAAGGTGTCGTTTCGATCGAAGTTGTATCTATTGTGTTTTAATCAAGCGGCAACTTTTTTTTTGTGGTCACATTGCCTTGAGATATGCATACCTGCACAAATAATATAAGCATTCTCAACTTTAAAAGACTTAGTTTGAATATCAGTGAATATCATTTACATGGAGATTTGGTTTGGGTTACTTGTTTATATAGCAAGCCAGATTGGTATTTATTGGAAAAACTAGATATCTCATAAACTATATAAAATATGAACTTGTATAAAATATCCCATAAATTGTACCAGGTATCTTATAAAATTGTTAATTATATCAGATATCTTATAAATTTTATAAACTATCTCATAACCTTGATATGTAAATATGGATCAAACAGCTATATCGAACGCCAGATCAAGCTCTTAAGAATACATGGGGATGTAATTAAAAAAAAAGCTATAAGATATCTCATATATTGTATCAGAGATCTTTTAAACTTGTTAATTAAATATGATATAGTCTATACTTTATACGATATCTCATAAGATTATAAAATATCTTATGAATTTTATAAGATATCTCATACATTTGAAATGTAGGCTATCTTATAAATTATATAAAATATCTCAAACAATTTATTACGTATCTGATATACTTTATAAGATATCGTGTATACAGTTTTAATAAAAAAAATATATTATGATGTTCGTAAGATATCTTACATAGTTTATGAGATATCCACTTTTTCCAATAAATACGATTTGGCTTGCTGTACCTGTTTGACACATTAACTTGAGTGCACATGGTGTTTAAACTGAATGGGACTTTTGTCTTCACAAACTTACACTGGCAGTATGGTTCTTTAGTGAGTCTCATAGTCAATTTCAAGCTACTTAGTACTGACCTCGACAGCAGCTTCACGTTGTGATGACTGGTGGACATCTACACCATCCCCAAACCAATCTTCCTGGTGCTATTTTTATTTTTAATTCAGAGCGTATCGAAGGCGCAATATCACCTAATGATCTCTACTTTCTTCCACGGCCAACCTGCGACCTAGCTTGCAGAAACAACAGAGGGTAAGAACCATAGAGTAAATATAAAACCTGATAAAATCAAATATCTTCTCATATCGAACTCCTATCACCTAATATTTGACAAGTCTATTTTCAACGATCTATGCCTAAGTGTGGATTTTATCTTTCAATTTTTTTTTTTTTTTTTTTTAGTTACGCGCTACAGTTGCGTTACGATCACATGAATGTATCGATAAATTATTACACTCTATCTCATTCTTTATCTAACTTAACTTCTTTCTTTCTGTTTTTCCTTTTTCTTTCTTTCTTTCTTTCTTTCTTTCTTTCTTTCTTTCTTTCATATCAGATGCGGGCTACAGGCGAATTACGATCACATGGATGCATCGACCATTTATTACACTTATCTAAATTAACTTCTTTCTTTCTGTTTTTCCTTTTCCTTTCTTTCTTTCTTTCACATCAGTTGCGCGCTACAGGAGCGTTACGATCACATGGATGCATCGATCATTTATTACACTTCTCCTTCTTTACAAAAATCGAATTCTCTGACCTGAGTAAGAAGGGTTTTATTCAAAATAATTTCCTATTGCAATCACGAAGTTAAGTCTGTCAAAATCCCAAGTCTCGAAATTCTCGAGCAAATTGGATTTCAATATATGGACTAGAGTTAGAGCATTATTTTGGGTAAAATGGAAAATTCTACTTTCCCCGTAAAACAACGCATGTATATTGTATGTCATTGTAAATAATCAGACATACAGTGACCTGAAACGGAACTTCCTGGTGTTTTGGGAATTATTTATTCAATCTGGGAGTTCTATATGTGCTGTATTGATTTTTCCCTTGTTATATATAGAGAAGATGTAGAGAACACTCACTATCCACATGTACCGGACGCAAGCCTGATGTAGAAATGGGACAAAATCATTGAAAAAATATTACGTAGAATAAAGGCAGCGGGTTTTATACCCTTCGTACACATGGCTCCTTCGATAAGTATCTAAATATATAATAAGAAACAAAGTAAGTCACTCGAGAAATTGAAGTTAAGAAATCGAGCGCTGTTATGAAAATCAAATTTCTTGAGTAACGTGTCTCTTGTTATGTATGTTTGGAAGGGACCATGTATTAGAAGGGTATAGAAGCCGCTGTCGTCACTCTATGTATACTATTTTCATGCTTTTTTTTACCCATTTCATAACCAAGCTTGCATCCAGTACATGTATGATGATCCATGAATTAAGGAATGAAAACGAGAAACCTTACCACCCAACAGATGAATACCTGCCAATCTATAGTTCTTACCCTCGGCTGTTGAATGAGCGAGAGACCTGACCACCCAGCATATAAATACATGATCCGACTGCTCACTGACTTGTTCCCCAACATAATATGAAATATGAAAGGACCGCTTATTACAGGTTCAGTTTTACTGTAGTTAGTTTGACGCGGTGGTTAGGTAGAGAAAAAGAAGAGAAGTGGGCGTGCGTGTGTATGGGGGGGAGGGGATGGGGGTCTACTAAAAGGGTTCCCTCAATAGGAACAAACTGGGATTATAGAGTTAACATTAAATGAAAATTGATACATTGATGTGTTTTTAGGTTATGTTAACTTCGGGAATTTTGGATTCAGGAAATCAATTGTATCATAAACAAATACGTAGATTTTAAAAAAGTGAAAATGACGCAGATGTAAAATTATTGCTTCTTCGTCACGAAGTCTTGGTTTCAATCACGAGAGCTAGACATCATGTAGAAAGCTCATTTGTCGTCCATTCATGGTAAACGGTTTTCTGCGGGATTCGTTATTGATTCATTTAATACTATTACTACTAAAAATACTAATAATAATGATATATATGAGTTTTGAATCTAGACAATTACCGATATATATATATATATATATATATATATATATATATATATATATATATATATATATATATATATATATATATATATATATATATACACACACACACACACATTGGTAACGGCACAGTTACAAACGAGTTTCCGAACGCTTCGAGCTAATCAAGCTTCGTCAGGGGAAAAAGCAACTTGCATTAACAAAACAAACATTAACAATAAAGCGGAGAGGAAACCGAGCTATTACATGTTTTTTACGAAAGGAGGAAAGCTACAAAAACAATTAAATATTGGGGAAAAAAGTGTCTACTTTGTGTTGTTGTCAGAATGACAAAATATTTAAAAAAAATGAAAAAAAAATCTGTGTAATTTCGTGTCTATCGTACGGAGAACCAATTTTTTTTTTGCTGTGTGTGTGTGTGTGTGCTTATATACTGACACAAATATCGGGCACGGCGCAGCTACCAACCAGTTTCCTACCATTTCAAACTAATCAAGCTCTTGGGGGGGGGGGGGGCGGGGGGGGGGCGGGAGAAACAACTTCAGCAAAACAAACACTTAGCGCAAAATCTAAGATAAAATCTTAACTAATACAACTTTGTATGAGAAGGGGAATCTTTTAAAAAAAGTTAAATAATGGACACCAGAAAGAAAAGAAACATATGAATAGCGGTCTTAAAATGAGTTTAACTACATGTCTATTTTGTTTTGATGTCATAATAGCAAAATTGTATAACAACAATCGAAGATTGTGTGATTGTGTGATATGCGTAATTTCGTGTTTATCGCTTAATCGTACGGAGAATGAATTGGATAGATAGATAGATAGATAGATAGATAGATAGATTGATTGACTGATTGATATTCTTTTATTCCTTCGTTTTCTGATGACTTTAAATAATTGAAAGAAATACAATGTAATACATAGTGGTAAAGAAATAGGTAATTAAAAACTTATGAAACCTTATAAATTATTTATAAATCCAACTTTGTCAAATTATAAATAAATGCATACATTAGCAATTACCAACGATTGTAAATATTACACTTGAAGTGTTGGTATCATGCAAGTATTTATTACAGCTTTTTGCGTTGACTCTCAATCAGTTGAGATATTATTTTTTTGTTGAATCTTGACATATTTATATCTATTTTTAGTCCTAAACTCACTAATTTAAAATATTGATTAACTTCTGACGCTATAACTTTTTCAAGTACTACACACATACACACTCACATACACACACACAAAATAGTTAATCTATTGCTCGCTATGCAGTTCTATAGAATGATTTCTTGCCATTATATTCTGTGAAAGTTCTCAAAATCAATCGAATATATAATCTCCATTATCTTAATGAAATACTTGGTAGATAGTCTTATCACTTTTTATCCATGACGCCAGTTCCAATTGTTCTGAAATATCGTTTAAACCACAAAGAAACATAATCAGTATATTATCATCTAATTGATCACAGAAATTACAATAAATCTCTGGAGGCATATATGAAAATATTTACTCCATCATATGGTTTCTATCCTCCAGGGTTGAGGGACAATTCATTGAAATGTGTAAACTATGGTCATCACTTGTTTTTCCACATATGGGGTACAGTCTACGTCTTGATTTCATTCCTCCAATGTGAATTAATGTCGCATGCTTCATTTTTCTGCTTGGGTCAATGTAAGCGAGTTTCTACAAATATTATATGTTTACTTCTGGATTATATTTTCGACCTAATCCCTCAGATTGATATCTGATACTCATTTCATGTTTTCTTTCCTCTAATACTGTATTCTTGTCCCAATTCAATTTGTCCATGTTAATTTGCTTGGAAACCTTTCAGTGAAAATAAAGTCGTTGAGAAAATCTTTTAAATAATACTGTTTGAGTACAGTATAGATAGCACATATAAATGAATTACAACCATGTTTTTGAGTACAGTAATGATATCACATATCAATGAATTGCCACTATATTTTTGAGTACAGTATAGATATCACATATCAATGAATTGCCACAATGTTTTTGAGTACAGTAATGATATCACATAGCAATGAATTGCCACTATGTTTTTGAGTACAGTATAGAATTCACATATAAATGAATCACAACTATTGGAGTAAAAAAGTCAAATTGCCAACACTCCAGAGGAAACTTTTTACCAGTTAAATTTACCGATATTCTACACATACATCCAAAATATAAAAGTGTTTGCTTATCTATTTAAGTTTCCACTGAAATCATTCATGCTATAGCTGATCCTATTGGCGATCTTTGAGGAAAACCTTGTACGCTCTGGGCGAAATATCTTTGCACTTTTTCCAACGTTTCTATACCCTGATGAGTCATATCGAACCAGAGTTCTGAGTAATACAAATCAGTCGGGCAATATAATTCTTTTCCATTCACAGAAAGTACAGTGTTCATTTCATTTGCATTTAATCCAATTGAATATAATGAGTTTATTACACGTTTAGCTTTATAACGGAAATATTCTGCTCTATCATTAATTTTCATTGACTGGGTAAAAGTTGCTCCCAAAGTAATTCCATTTGATGAATAAACATCCTTGTTTCCGTTGAATATTATCCAGTTACTTTTGCTAGGATTACATTTCAATCTCCACTTCTGTGCATACTGATAGGATGTCTCCACGAAAATCTGTAACCCATTCAAAGTTGGACATGGAAGAGTAGCACGCCAGGTATGTTCATCTGGCCCATAGTTAAACCACAGTTTAGTCTTCGCTAAATCATTAAATAAATCATTTATGATTACGAGGGAAAAAAATCCGACATTACACGACCGACTCCCCTTCGTAATGGAAATGAGTTCGATATTCGTTCTTTACATGAAGCAGAAGCATGTGTCTCTGTGTAGGAATGGGCGATTAGTTTTCAGATTTTTGCGTTAATTCACAATCTTTTTTAATAGTTCACATTTCCACAGTATATCGAATGCTTTTTTATTATCCAGAAAAATAGCATATACATTATGGTTATGATTTATATAGTACATCAGACATTCTTGAAGGGTGAATGCAGCAGAAATAGCTCCAGCATCCTTACCAAATCCAAACGGATAAGGAAAGTTTATTTTGTGTAAATACTTTTGAATTCTGGCTATCAATATTTTTTCAAAAACAAATTTACCCAAACAACATGTCAGTGTTAAACCACGTTAATTCACTGGATCCCTTTTATCTTTACCATTTTGTTTTATATCGGTAGAATCATCCCACATCTACATAACTCGATGTCTAACGAAATACTTTCCACCATATTTTAAACGCTCACTGGACGCGGAATCGATGCCTGCTGATATTTATTTTTCTAGGGATTTGATATGCTGAAATATCTCCTCAGAATCGATGCCTGGTGATATTTATATTTCTAGGGACTTGATATGCTGAAATACCTCCTTCTCAGAATCGGTGCCTGGTGATATTTATATTTCTAGGGACTTGATATGCTGAAATATCTCCTCAGAATCGATGCCTGGTGATATTTATATTTCTAGGGACTTGATATGCTGAAATACCTCCTCCTCGGAATCGGTGCCTGGTGATATTTATATTTCTAGGCATTTGATATGCTGAAATACCTCCTCCTCTTTGATAGCATCACAGTTTATGTTATTAGTCTGAAATTTACTTTGCTGATACATCTTTTTGACATCTTCACATTTAAGATTGTCCTCATCTGTTGTATCACTTAATTCAGAAAAGTTAAGCTTCCATAATTTGGCACGTTCATCTGAATCAGTTGATTCTACTCCATGGAGTACAATATTATCATAATATGATCTATCTTTTCTACTCTCCCGTGTCATTTTGTAGAATTTATCTATTCCCAGCTCTGCACTTTTTCCTATTTTTTTTACATACGCACTCTTTATGTACTTTTTTATTTATCTAGCCCGTGTAACTTTCTGAATTCTCTCTTTGCGTTTTTTGTATTTTTTGTTACGTTTACTATCTGTGCCTGAAACTTGTCCTGCTTTAATCGCTTCTTTGCGCGCTCTTTTCATTTTTGATGTAACTTATCAAGTCAATTATTCTTCCAACATGGCTTCAGATGCGATCTGAATTCAGACTTTGGAATATATCTAACTGAAGCAGGTATTACACTTTTAGTTATTGGTTCATTATACTTATATTTATCTTAATCTGATTTACACTAAAACGTGAAATTCAGGAATGCATCACCGTCACTTTTTATGCATGCTCTGTTCAAATAGATTCGCTATGTTCTATTTAATTGTCGTAGAATTGCGTGTCTTCGTATTTTCTTTCAACATATCTTTCGCAAGTGCTGTAGTTACTGGTTAATCATCCGATATTCCAAAATCAAATCTGTCATTCACGATGCGTTTTTTTAATTTTTTTAATATATTTTTCATATTTTTTATACCACCTCTGATTCTATCTGGTATGTATATAAAGACATTTGTGACATGTCTTTTAATCTGTACGTGATGTAATGTTCATGAGGTTTTTTCACAGAGGTAGGAATGATGTCACATCCTTCTCCTTGTAATGGCTTGTTATAGCTGTCTTTACAACATTTAAATTCTTTCTAGACGTGACATTGGACAGTAAAATGCGTCTTATTTTGTTTCTTACGATATATCGGATTCGATATCCTTGTTATTTGGCCTGGTAATTATAGTCTCTCTCAGTATGTCCATATAAACTTTATCTTTCTTCCTTTCTTCCTGCACTTCTCATGCTCTGAAACATGCTTTGACCTTCTGATGATCTAATGAGCACGATATGTTCTTTATTCGTGCAATTTTCAATTATTTTACTTTTAGTTCTTTCTTCACATCTTAACATTTTTTGTTGATTTTCATTTTCTTTGCTCTCTCTTGCTCTTTGAGACGCGATGTCTATTTGCCATTTTGACTCACCTTTGGTGTTTTATTCATCATATTATTCCGTGACAGTGGCGGGAAATCCTGCAATAAAAATATAGGTGGCTTATTTCTAGATGAATTTGTGGCAAGAGCTGTAGCAGGCTCTTTCAGTGTCTATTTTAGGGCAGATAATACATTTTCTTCATCATTAGCAGGAGATGAATCATTTTTATTCTCTTTGCACGTAGATGATTCGTAACCTCCGCTCTGTTGCAAGTCTGGGGTTCTTCTACTTTCTCCGTTAGCTTGATTGTAGTAAAGCTTGTGTCTTGTACAAATTGTTTCTAACTTTACTTCAATACCGTTTATCATTTTCAGGATCATATCCAGTTGCTGTTGTACGTTTGTAATGATTCCTTTTATCTTGTTTTCCCTGGTTGCCATAGAAGTCTTCTGAATATACATTTCCATGTTGCCACTCATTGGTTTGTTCCTCTTTTAGTTTAAGCTGCACTATCAGAGCGCTGGCTTCTTGAATTTTATTGGTTTTACTCAGTACTATCTTAACTCGGTCCCTGGATCTCATTTTCTGACTGTGTGGCGATATCACCTAGCTGGCTTTCCAGTCGAAACATTTTTCTTCAAACTCCTCATTCATCATTTCGTTGGTAGTTGAGCAAATATTGTGTTCACTCTATCAGCTTATTCATTTGTGTTTTGGAACTCAGCATCACTGACTGATGCCCTCGGAATTTGGGGTATGAAATTAATGTGAAGGGAAGTCAAACGCTGGGATGATCTAGGTTAATTTTTACGCTTCTGGCCCCATTTAGATATGCAGGTTTTCATGTTCCTGTAAGTGTTTTGTCCTTCACTTAAATGGTATATAGTGTATATATCTTCCGACAGCTTATCTGCAAAAGGGGCCCTATTTGAGCGAGATAAACGTTTCACTAATCAACTTTCAGGTCAATCAGATTGTTTTGTTTTTTGCCAGATCAAACGAAGCCTGTCTAGTATCTTTAAGAGCAAAACCAACAGTGAATCGTCATCATCAGCAGCATTCTCAATAACAACACCAGTAACATTTAAATTTTTCTTTCCATGTTCATTTGTATTCTCCAAACGATTCAAGGGTTATTTCAATGTAAAAGTGCACGTGATTTCATTGCGACCATGAATCAAATGTTTATTGATTTGTGCTTGTTTCAATAATTAATACAGAAAATTGTGTGGTGATGACTTTCAGCAAAACGAACGTTTTACTTTCTGAGGAAAATTCACTATTCCGAAGTGTCATGACTGCACATTACAAACTATCGGTTTCCCTTCATTTAAACTCGAACATTCTTTCTTTATCCATACATATTATATGAACAGAATCCTTACTAACTGATTGAACTATGTAAGTTATCTTTTCCAAAAGAAAGTCTGATTCAAACTTTTATTCAGCGTCTCGAACTAACAGTGCCAGTAAAATCCTCAGAAATATGAATACATGTTTCAATACCATAAAAGTAACAAAATATTCATAATTCACTGAAAATGTTTATATGTAATTAGCCTATCATAAAATTACACCAGCTACACAAGCTGGAAGATTCGTATATAGTCCTTATTGAGACCCTTGGCTTCGGTTATGAAGAACTTGTTCCGGAACCGATGGAAGCCTATAGCCAGCGGGTTCTCCATTTTGTCTCGCTCTGTTAGGATATTCTTTACTCGGGTACCATCTGGCGACAGCTGATGGACGCACATGGAGTTCTTGCAGCAGATGTAGACGTTCCCTTGGTTGTCCGTGTCTACACCTACTGGGTAAATCAGATCTTCGGCCGTGTAGGCGTACAGCAGCGCCCCTTGTGTCGTGAGGGCAGTGAGGCAATTCTGTTGGTCGTCTGTGACAAGGATGACATCGTTATTGACTTTAATGTAAGCTGGTGACAGGCTAATCGGGTCACCGGCTTTGTTTGGTTTGATCGTTTGGATCTCAGTACCATCAATAGAGCAAATGGTTATTCCGGTGCTGGAGACCATGTAAAATTTATGTCCGTAGTACGCAAGTCCATGATACATCTTCGCCATCTCTATGGTCTTGCCCTCCAGGATGGTGTTGCCACTCAAGGAGATGAACTGAACGCTGTTTGAGCTTGGGATGGTCACAGCGAAATTATCCTCGTCAATCATAGTTATGTCGCTTGGTTTTCCTTGTAAGGTGAGCTTGCCGAGTACTCTTCCCTTTTCACTGAACAGTTTGATCATGAAATTGTCGTAGTCAACCAGAAGTAGACGACTGTCGTCTAGGTATACACCGCTGGTAATGTTGCAGTGTCCACGATCCCCGGGTAACCAAACACGGATTTTTCCTATCTCACGGGCGACACCTTTCTTGAAAGGATTAGCAGTAATTTGTGGAACCTTATCTGAAGACCTTGTCACATTAATAGTGCCAAGTTGACGCACCCCCTTCAACAAATCTTCAACTGTCTTGTCGACTGTCAAGTTGTAATCTACCTTCTCCAGACGTTTTTGGATGTCTGTTAAAGTGCTCTCGTATTTCTCGCATTCGATACGAACTTTGGTGGACAACGAAAGAAGTTGGGACTCACATCCTTCTTCTTGATAGGTATCAAAGAGGGTGGAGGCATTAGAGATTGCTTTGTTTACATTGTCACAATTCGTCGTCTGAACTTTCAGTTTTTCCATCTCAGTCCTATGAAAACTTGAGAAGGAGATCAGAATTTTCTCTTCCAGGTCGCGGAAGGTTTCTTCAACATTTTGGCGAATGGTCCGAATCTTGCCGACAATCTCGAACTTCTTCAATTCTAGCTCATGCATAAGCCTTTTCCTGTTCGCAAGCTGATCGGCGGATATTGCAGTGTATTCTTTTAGCAGTTTGGACAAATGGCTGAATTCTCCCTTCCCATTCAAAACACAAAACTCCTCCTCAACAGTAACAACATTTTCACATTTACGATGTTTGCGAGCGACACAGCCGGTGCAGCATGGGGCTTGATGATCTATGCAGAATAATACAATCTTGTCCTTGTGCTCATGACAAATTTCAAATCTTGGTAAGGCTTCATCCCTGTTGTCTTTCACTTGCTCGACTGAAAGAACGCTGTGGTTTAAGAACTGCTCAAATCCACCATGAACATTCATGCAGTTGTCGCAAAACAACTCACAGCATTCTCTACACCATGAGTTCGCCAGGATTCTCTCTCTTCGACGTTCACAAGGGTCGCATATGGATGTACCATTTTTGGCCGACAACACGCGAGTGTACGTATCCAGAAAGAAATTTCTCGGCATAAGGTCAGCCCATCTGTCAGGGTCTTTTGACTGTTCAGGGGCTGGACACTTTGTATCGCATACCGGACAGTTGTATGTTAAAGCAGAAACTTTGGTAGGGCCACGTTTGTCCACAGTTTTCGCAATATGACTGTTAAGACATCTCTTGCATATATTATGTAGACAAATCAGATATTTTGGTATCCTGAGTATTTCTAGGCACATCGGACAACGTATCGCCTCTTCAATTGGTTTTTGGGAAGGGGGCTTTTTCTCACTCCTAATTGATGCTTCCCACTGGGGTGGTCAACCATAACTAGCATTGTTTGCTTTCTTTGTTGGTTGGACCCTTGTGGACTTTCTCCTAGGCGCACGGACTCTGGTCTTTTTCTCCATATCTTCAGTAGTGATCGGTATATCCTCAGTGGCCGTGCCTTTGGATGATGTCCTTTGGCCCCTGTCTTATTCTTGGAAGCGGATTTGTCTGAGACGTAGCACTCCTATCGTCTCGCGGTGTAGGGTTAGCATTCCCGTTAGGCTTTGATGTTCCAACAATCGAACTCTTTGGAATGAAAATTATAGCCTCTCTTTGGCTAATCTTTTTTGGATTTTCTGGAACTGGGGATTCCACGTACCGCAAAGTCTTGATGAAACTAAGATTCTGGGGAATCGAATATATTTCCTCTCCCAGTGGTTGTTTGGGGTTCATACAATTCAATGATTTGTTCTATTTTAAATCCAGTCGATGATTTTCTCAAGAGCGGCTACATATGGTGTTCAGTCTTAAGTTTGAATTTGTCTTCTCCGTTTTAAATATTTTCATTTGTGAATTGAACAATTCATAGACCACTGCCTTATGAAGTAACATTATTAGCTCCTTTGCATGAAAGGGAAATATTTGACTGAGAGAAGGTCTATTTCTTACCGTTTCTTTATCCTGACCATTTAAAACTTGTACCACAGTCCAAACTGTGCTTTGAAAATAACTAACTGGTATCAACTTTAAAAAAGTGAATTCCAACAATTGATTTAGAAGAATACTTTACAATCCGAAGAAGGTAACTAATAACAATTCAGTTGGAGATCACTTGTGCTATAACTATTTTCTTTGACAACATGGTGTCATTTTTATTAAAGTCTTATGTATTATGTTTTAATCAAGCGGCAACTTTTACTTTAGTTGTCTTAAGATATGCATACCTGCACAAATAATATAACCATTCCATATTTTAAAAGGCTTAGATTAAATATCAGCGAATGCCATACGTCACCTAGATGGAGATTTGGTTTGGGTTACTTGTTTATGGTATGCCAAATTGGTATTAATTCGAAAACAGTGTATAAGATGTCAACTTTTATTATATATTGTATGATGAGATATTTAAATATATCAGTGGTAGAAAAATTATATCGCAACAGCGACGATACCACTTTTATCGCTACAGTGGCGATATCGCTTTTGGAACTACTTTCTTTTTCCATTTAGGAAATATATTTGCCCTTATGTATGTTATTCAAATCTATATTTCCATATTTAGGCTTATTTCTTTATTCTCCTTCTGCTCTCTCTCTCTCTCTCTCTCTCTCTCTCTCTCTCTCTCTCTCTCTCTCTCTCTCTCTCTCTCTCTCCCCCCTTCTCTCTCTCTCTCTCTCTCTCTCTCTCTCTCTCTCTCTCTCTCTCTCAGGATGAACAGATCTTAAAATGTGTCAAGACTGTAGACCCTCTAGTATACATTTATTTAATCAATAAGGAGACACCATAAAAAAAATCCTGAAAACAAATTCCAAATAAAAAAAAGTAAGCTTCAAGTATTAACTTTTAAAAATTAGTTTTCCACATGAATCATGCAAATTATTAGTGAATGAACTTATATGACCTGTTGCTATTCGATATTCTGTGTCACCCATACAGTATCGTGTACCTGTTACACTCTACGACACATTTTTAGGAAAAACTCTTCATTAAATAGAGTAATAAAATTGTATAAGTAGCAATTTTTATTCTCAACACAATCATAATCATGTTTGAAAACGATGGAAAAATCGGGCATTGATGAGTGTTGATTGCAAACCGAAAATAAGTGATATTCAAAATTTGGGTGCCGCGCCTGTTACCAAACTAGACTGCAAGTTTGCCAAGGCCACAAATTCACGTTTGAATGCAGAAATAAACAAAATAAAGAACAAAAATCCATACAAGTAAACTCACAATCATTAAAATCTTTTGTTTAAAGATGTTACGCTCCGAAATCTGTCGGATATGACCGCCGTGCGATGTTTCTACAGTACCCTCACCTCAACAACGTTCACTGTATCAACCCGTATAATAAATATATTAACGAAAATAAAACTCTCTTCATTTTCGTATGAAAACAGTAGTTAATTTGACAAAATACACAATTTTAGCATCATATCCGCAAGCTAATTTGTGAAAGGTCGCCTTCCTAAAATTATTTAAATATTTCGGAACTTCTTTGTATCGCTGTAGTGATGCAGCCGTTAATCGCACTGGCACAAAACAGAGAATTATTTTCAATAAATAAATGCAAATCGACGGGTTTTACCTTAAAAATGTATATAGTATAAAGAAAATCTACGTTTTCTTGAGTAGATGTAAAGAAATGTTTCGCTCGTAAAGTGCAAACATTTTGTATTGTCAGTCGTTAAATATTTCCTTATATCTACTCAAGAAAACGAAGATATCTTTTATTTATAAGATATCTGATAAATTGTATCAGGTATTTTATAAATTTGTTACTTATATAAGATATCTTACATAATTTATAAGATATCTCATAAAGTTTTTAAAATATTTTATACATTTAATAAGATATCTCATGAAATTGATATGCAAGATATCTTATAAATTATGTAAAATAACTCATAAAATTTATATAAGATATCTTATATACTTTATAAGATATCACATATACAATTTTAATTAAGATATCTTATATACTTTATAAGATATCACATATACAATTTTAATTAAGATATTTTATATACTTTATAAGATATCACATATACAATTTTAATTAAGATATCTTACAGTGTTCATAAGGCATCTTACGTTGTTTATGAGATGTCTAAGTTTTTCCAATAAATACGAGTTTGACTTGCCATACCTGTTTGACACATTAACATGAGTGCGCAAGGTGTTTGACTGAATGGGGCTTTGTCTTCAAAACATTACAGTTGGCAGTATGGTTCTATACTGAGTCTAAAAGTCAGTTTCAAGCTATTCAGCACTGACCTCGACAGCAGCTTGATGTGATGACTGGTGGAAATCTATATTATCCCAAACCAGTCTTCCTGGTACTATTTATTTGTCTAATTCAGAACGTACCGAAGTCGTAATATCGCTTAATGGTCTATACTTTCTTCCACGACCAACCTGTAACCTATTTTGTAGAAATGACAGAGGGTAAGAACTATAGATTGAATATGAAACCTGATAAAGGGAAACATCGTCTTGCATAGAACTCCTTTGAATTAATGTTCGACAAGTCTATTTTCAACTATCTATGCCCAAGTGTGGATCATTTTATTTCTTTCCATCTATTCTTTCTTTCTTTTTTTCTTTTGTTTCAATCAGTTACAGGTGCGTTATGATCACTTGGATGCATCGATCATTTATTACACAATTATCTCCTTCTTTACCTAAATTGACGTCTTTGACCTAAGTAACGAAGGGGTTGTTCGAAATCTTTGACCGAAGTAACGAAGGGGTTGTTCGAAATCTTTGACCTAAGTAACGAAGGGGTTGTTCGAAATCTTTGACCTAAGTAACGACGGGGTTGTTCGAAATCATTTCCTATTGCAACCACGAAGCGAAGTCTGTCGAAATCTCAAGTCTCCATGTTCTGTAGCATGCATCTTTTAATAAATGCACCAGAGTTAGGGTATTATTTTGGATATGAGCACCTTTTTAATCTTGGTGAAATGGACTCACATTTTCCCCGTGAAACAATGCATGCATATTGTATGTAATTGTGAATAATCAGGCAGACAATGATGTGAAACCCATCTTCCTGGTGTTTTGAGAGTTGTTTATTCAGTCTGTGAGTTCTATTTCCCCTTGTTCTATAGAGATGATGGAAAGAACACTCACTATCCACAGGTACCGGACAGAAGCCTGCTATTGAAATGGGCAAAAATCGTTTTTAAAAAATATTACATAATATTGCATAGAATAAAGACAGCGGGTATTAGACCATTCATACACACGACTCCTTCGATAAGTATAGGAAACAAAGTAAGTCACTCGAAAAATTGAAGTTAAGAAGTCGAGTGATAGGAATGAAAGTCTAATTTCTCGAGTAATGTCCCTTGTTATATGTTTAGAAGGGACCATGTATTAGAAAGGTATTCAAGCCGCTGTCGTCACTCTGTGTGTACTATTTTCATGATTTTGACCTATTTCAGCACCAGGCTTGCGTTTAGTGCATGTGTCATGATCTATGGAGGAATGTAAAAGCGAGAAACCTGACCACCCAACATATAAATACCTGACTCGACTGCTCACTGACTTGTTCTTTAACAGAATTTGGAAGGACTGTTTACTACAGTTTCAGTTTTACTGTAGTTAGTTTGATATTGTAGTTATGCGGAGAGAAAAGAAAGAAAGAAAAAATAGTGTTGGTGGGTGGGTTGGTGTGGGTGAATAGGGTAGTCTCTCATGAGGCTTCCATCATCAAGAACAACATAGGATTATAGTTTAAAAATTAAATCAAAATTGACAAATTGATGTGTGGTTCGATCACGCCACCTTCCGGCATTTTGGATTCGGGAAATCAATTGTATCATAATACAAATACGTAGATTTGAAGAAGTGAAAATGACGCAGATGTAAACTTATTGTTTCTCCGTTACGATGTCTTGGTTTCGATCACGAGAGCTAGACATCACGAACGAAATTCATTTGTCGTCCATTCATGGTAAACGGATTTCTGTGGGACTTGTTATTTATTCATTTCTGCAATAATAATATTAATAATAATAATAATAATAATAATAATAATAATAATAATAACAAATTGGTAACGGTGCAATTAAAGTTTCCCAACATTTAGAGCTAATCAAGCTCTTGGTCAAGGAAAGAAACAAATTAAATCAACAAAAACAAACACTAAACACTAAATCCGAGAGAAAATCCGAGCTATTACATATTTTCAAGAAAGTGTGAATCTACAAAAACAGTAAATAATGGGGGTGGGGAACACAGTTTTAAAAACAGAGTTAAATAATGGACAGTAGAAAGAAAAAAAATACAGTTGATAACTTTCTTAAAAAGAGTAAACTACATGTCTAATTCGTGTTGGTGTCAGAATAGCAAAATTGTATAACAATAATCGAAGATGGGGTGATCTGTGTAATTGGGTGTTAATCGTACGGAGAACGAAATTATTATTATTATTATTATTATTAGCGGTATATATATATATATATATATATATATATATATACAATATATTATATATATATATATATATATATATATATATATATAGAGAGAGAGAGAGAGAGAGAGAGAGAGAGAGAGAGAGAGAGAGAGAGAGAGAGATTATTTTCCTGGGAAAATATTAAAACAGACGCCTGGGAGTTCACTTTGTTACTGTTATATCTGAACTAGAGAAAATTTATTTTGTTAAGAATTAAATTTAACTTTTTAGATTGGAATTCACCTTAAGCTTGCGTTAACTGGTGACAATGCAGTAGTGATGTTGTTGTCGCTCTATTTCGAGTTCTCTGTGGCATCTAGCCATTGTAGCGGAGATACTTTGCCATTCTTCTTAAATATATGCATCATCAGAACCAACAAGACTATCAGCATTATCCCACTCACACAAAGACATGTTATTGCCACTATCAGCATTATCACACTCACACAAAGACCTGTCATTTCCACTATCAGCATTATCCCACTAGCACAAAAACATGTCATTTCCACTATCAGCATTATCCCACTCACACAAAGACCTATTTTTGCCACTATCATCATTATCCGACTCACACAAAGACATGTTATATGTTATTGCCACCATCAGCATTATCCCACTCACACAAAGACCTGTCATTTCCACTATCAGCATTATCCCACTCACACAAAGACCTGTCATTTACACTATCAGCATTATCTCACTCACACAAAGACCTGTTATTGCCACTATCAGCATTAACTCACTCACACGAAAACCTGTTATTGCCACCATCAGCATTATCCCACTCACACAAAAACCTGTTATTGCCACTATCAGCATTATCACACTCACACAAAGACCTGTCATTTCCACTATCAGCATTATCCCACTCACACAAAGACCTGTCATTTACACTATCAGCATTATCACACTCACACAAAAACATGTTATTGCCAGTATCAGCATTATCCCACTCACACAAAGACCTGTCATTTCCACTATCAGCATTATCCCACTCACACAAAGACCTGTCATTTCCACTATCAGCATTATCCCACTCACACAAAGACCTGTCATTTACACTATCAGCATTATCTCACTCACACAAAGACCTGTTATTGCCACTATCAGCATTAACTCACTCGCACAAAAACCTGTTATTGCCACTATTAGCATTATCCCACTCACACAAAAACCTGTTATTGCCACTATCAGCATTATCACACTCACACAAAGACCTGTCATTTCCACTATCAGCATTATCCCACTCACACAAAGACCTGTCATTTACACTATCAGCATTATCCCACTCACACAAAAACGTGTTATTGCCAGTATCAGCATTATCCCACTCACACAAAGACCTGTCATTTCCACTATCAGCATTATCCCACTCACACAAAGACCTGTCATTTCCACTATCAGCATTATCCCACTCACACAAAGACCTGTCATTTCCACTATCAGCATTATCCCACTCACACAAAGACCTATCATTGCCACCATCAGCATTATCCCACTCTCACAAAAACATGTTATTGCCACTATCAGCATTATCCCACTCACGCAAAGACCTGCTATTGCACTATCAGCATTATCCCACTCCCGCAAAAACCTGTTATTGCCACTATCAGCATTATCCCACTCACACAAAACCTGTTATTGCCACTATCAGCATTATCCCACTCTGACAAAGACCTGTTATTGCCACTATCAGCATTATCGCACTCACACAAAAACCTATTATTTCCGCTATCAGCACAGTCAGCATTGCAGCCACATTTCCTGGCTTTCCGAGTGAAGGATAAAGAACGAATATTTTGCGAAATATACACCATACACTGGCAATAACTTTACTTATAATAAAGCCACAATCACATAACTTCCGGATTTTATTTGAGTTCCTTCCCTTTTGCTACAATGTTAACGTTTGATGACGTAGTAAGCATCCTTTCTAATTTTGGCATTTTGATGACATCCTAAGCATCCTTTCTAATTTTGGCATTTTGAACTTGAACTTGAGTTTCAAGATCAAAAGGTTTCGAAAATATAGGATTTCGTTTGCATTGTGGCTGCATATAGGGACGAAGGTGTGTTGCACAATACACCTTGCGGCTGTGATCTACTTTCAAGGCTTTATTCAAATGGATTAAAAATCGTGTTCAGTCTTTAACTACAGTGCCTCTTTTTTATAAAACAAATTGCCACCAAGTTTAAAATGCCAGAGCCATCGCCGTCAGGTTTCATTTGGTACGGTGATTCCCTACCTACAGTAGTGGGTTAGGAGTAAATTTGTATCTGGTAAACAATAAAGAACCAAATATTTTACCTTTATGCAGAATTGCGTATTTTGTTTGATCTCTACGCGCCTTGCTTGAAAAGTAAATAATTTGCTACACATTTGAACGTTTAAATTTATTGTAAAACATTTAGTACAACCGTTGCCGTATGGGCAGTACCGCCCGCGACGGCCTTGAATTTATGTGAATTTTGGGATGAAAGTGTGTCGCGCATCAAAGCTGCGTCACTTTGACCTACTTTTTAGCGTTTATTCAACTGTGTTAAAACAAATCGTGTCGGGTGTATTTTCAATATCTACCTCCATCCCTTCGTCTTAAGAAAATTGGGAAGCGATATCGAGGCATATTCAGAGCTGACTAATTAGCTACAATCCTGACGATTTTCATATCCCTCTAACTTATGAAGTACAATCTCTACATTGGGATGAAACTTGACCAGGGCACAGACCATACCTAGGCTGGATTTCACACTTCTTTCCAGGCAGACATACGACACCGGATCATCTGCTTTCTCTAACAGCCCCCCTCCCCTCTCTGGAGTCCTTCAGTTATGAAACAAACATTTAAAAAGTTAATGTAAGTGGTGGATATACCTTGTTCCTTTGGCACGTGCATGAGTAAACAAGCACACACTTTGACCTGCGAACACATGCATGAAATCGTGTAAAACACTCCATCACTGCAAACATGTCCTGGATCCAGCGGCTCCATTATTAGTTCAATCCCATAAAAGATCTTGTCGTATTTTCTGATGTATAACTCGCATCAAACACCAAATAATGGTGATACAGATTTTCCATCGCACAATGAGCCGGTATATCTGAGTCAGCCATTTTGGAGCTAATTATGATATGGAACGAACAGCATAGATCAATGCCTGAAGATCATAAGACTCTGAGCTTGATATCTGAGACTGAGTTTCAGAGAATCAAAACCGAGTTTTCAAAAGTAGCATCGTTTGTTATTGGTCGAAATAAAATCTCAAACTCGACCCCAAGAGTTTTATGATTTCCAGGCCCTCATCTGGATCATAAATCTGCAGATCGTGGTCTATATGTATGTTCTTCTACCGGTGAATTATAAAGACAAATCTGGGTCTATGCTGTTCGCAGATGGGTTTGTGCAATAGATGCTTAAATATGGTATTTCTTCTTTGTAACCGTCATACCAAGAACAACTAATCTTTCTTCACCCTCACCTTATATTCTCCAGATAATATTTCTTACTGTTGCAACACTATGCTTCATTACACACACACACACACACACACACACACACACACACACACACACACACACACACACAGATTGCTATTTCACTATATGCTGCCCAACCATAAAACAATGACAAAGTTAATGTTCCATTGTTACGAATGTAGGTCTTAAAATAATGTAACAGAAAGAAAGTGAAAGCAACAATGCAAGTAAAATCAAGAAGCAATTTATTTCTAGATAATTAAGGTGAAAATTCTAAAGACACTTACAGTAACGTGAATTAAAATCCTGATAATCCAATAATCCTAAGTGTCCTATTCAAAAGTCCTAAATATAGAATGTTTCAAATGAATTCCAGTAGCCTTGAATTTCCTGATGTGTCAGTAGTCTTGAATGTTCTGATATGCCTAAATGATGTAATCCAGAATATCTTTTGAATAAATTCAGGTAAATCCCAAAGAGAAGTATTAATCCAATATGAGACTGAGCACTTTTAGTAATTCCAATGAATATTTAAAACAAATAATTCCTCTCTCTGGATTTGGTCTGATTTTCACAACTGTAACATCTGATTACTAAAATAAATTCCTTAATATATTGATCTTAATAATATGAAATTTTGTATAGGAATGAAATCTTGTTTACCAAACCTGTATAAATATAAGGATAAGTCACCTGACAGAATATTCTAGAATATGAGTAACTCTAATGGAAATTTCCTGTGCGTACCTGACTTTTTTCACATCAAGATTTGGAAAATTCCAGTCTAATTGTTAAATGCTATGTAAACAATACTGACCTTGAACTGAAATGCAGTAAATATGTTGTTTACAAAATGACTAAATTACAACCTACCTCATGGACACATATTATAAATTCAATATACATAACAGTATAAAAGATGTAGTCCATACCAAAAATAATACAAGAGCTTATTGATAAAAGCATACATAATAAGTTTGATCAAAGTCTCTTAAGAAATATGACTGTTAGGGTGCTGTCAAGTTGGACAAAATCAGATCACATTATTCATTTTAGATCTTTATAAATGAAGCTAACATACCAAGTGACAATAAAAATCGGTTCATGAATATGGCTGCTAGAGTGGTTACAGGTTTGACCAATCATATGTCAGGTAACTTAATTAGCATACATAGATGTTATTTATAATTAAGTATGTACTCGCCCTTGTGCTTTCAGCTTAGATACACAGTTTGATCAAAACCTGTTAAAAAATACAGCATGTTATTTATAATTAAGTATGTACTCGCCCTTGTGCTTTCAGCTTAGATACACAGTTTGATCAAAACCTGTTAAAAATACAGCATCTGGTGTGATAATAAAGTCGGCCAATCAGAAACGATATCACCTCATGCGTAGATAGAGCTCATAATAGAACTCGTCAGAAATCTTGACTGTGCAAGTCCCTAGAGTGGTAACAAATTCAACCAATTAGATACTATAGCACCTAAAGAATATGCAAAAACATGCCTCAAAGCGAAAAATCCAAGATCTTTTGATAACAGTTTATATAACAAATTCTGATGAAAATCTGTTCATGAAAATAGTCTCTAGGGCGGTAGCAAGATTACAAACCAGATAATAGATCACCCCATTAAAAGGGAAGTTCGGAACTTGACGATGATGTTAAATTTTGAATTGGAAATGCTAATTATTGTATTATTTGAAACTTTGACAAGTTTTACTCCGTCATAAATGGAGATATCCGCTAAAATAATTGAATACAGTGCGCCGCCATCTTACCTGTCAATGCGGTAGTTAGTGTTAGCAGATACCTGGCCTAAATTACGAGCCAATATCATAGGCCTGTAACTAGTTTGGTAAAATATGTGTCTACCAATGGTTTAGTCAGTAACGTCATTCTCACAACAGTGACGTCATTCCAATAACGGCTAGTTTCGAACTTGCCCCTGAACTGCAGTGATCAGGGCCGGTCCGACGATATAGGCGAACTAGGCGGTCGCCTAGGGCGCTAGGCTTTAAGGGACGCCAAATTAGACGGAAGTGAATATTTCTGCATTGTTCCCCGAGTCCCCCCCCCAACCCAACCCCCCTCCCCCCCCAAAAAAAACAAAAAAAAAAACAGAAAACAAACAAACAATTTAGGCAGGCCCTTTCAGTGATTGGTTGGTAGCGTCACATCGAAGCGTTGCATCATAGGACAAAGTACTAAGACTAAGGTGAAGGCTGATAGTTATCTGTGGTCTCACGAACGCAGGAAGTGTGACACAGTTGTCAGCGAATAGTTAGTGGGCACTGGATTAGTCTTCCCTTGCAATACATGAAGCACAGGTGAATGCAAAATGTATGAGACAAGATATATATATATATATATATATATATATATATATATATATATATATATATATATATATATATATCGTACATCAAAAGCCACTACCCCCGCCACCATTAACAAGAAATTTAAAAATTATAAACGTGGAGAGTAGACTCTTAAAAAGACTGGTACAGGGGTACGAATACTACCATCCGCATTTTTAAATAATCCATAGACCACCGAGACCCGACCCTCCACCATTTTTCATTTTTAGAAGAGCCCTAGACCATTTTCCTGGACTATTTTCCAAAAAATACATAGACCACCATGTTAAAATATATGGTCAAAACGATTTTTTTTAAAATTGAAGACATTAGTAATTATTAGGTAAGATTTAAAAATTCGTGTTCTAAAATCACACAAAAGTCACCCATGTATTCATTAATCCAGACCCCACCATGAAAGTCACTTAAATATAAAAACAATAAACCTCCAGACTTGAGATAAAAATACAATTTTGCGAACCAGTTATTACCAAAAATGAATGAAATTGAAATTATTAGGTTATATTATATAAACAAATGTATAATTTATATCTGTCTAGAAGAATATTGAAAGACCAATTTACTTATATATTAGCCTAACGTTATATTTGACATCGAGCACATTTTGATGTCATTATCTCGATGATGGCAACCCTGGCTTAGGGTATGGGAACAAAATGTACCCTTTTGATGTAAACAAACCGCAAGTGGGCATCGGTTTTGCCGTTAATGCTGCAAACTGGTATTTGCATATTCTCTAAGCAGATACAGTCTGGTATCGAGCAGGTATCCTCGTCAAAGTCTACCTTGTCCTTTGGAAAACATTTATTTAAAAAAAAGTATGCTACAGTACTCTTTCAAGGCATTATAACAGCACGTTATATTAAATATTTGTCTTCGACGTACAGGTCAGGAAGTAAAATGTATTTCATTTGTTCAAAGTTTTGGAGATAACATATAGATAATGTTTGAGTTTTCTAATACCTGTTTTTACTTTAGAGCGCAAGGGAGTACCTCTGTAAATTTAGCTTTAAGAATTGTCTAAGAAAATGCTATGATTATGGAGGTACCTGAGAGCGCTTTAGTCACAAACCATGCCATGTGACATCTTTCACAATTCTCATGCTTATATTGATATACGGTCATCTGAAAATGTCACCAGGGTGAACCGCGTTCAGATTAGCTCAGTCGGTAGAGTGATCGAAACGCATCGAAGATATTATTTGCTTTTCATTACCGTATCAACTTGTTGGAATGAAGTTGAATCGTTTTATCCTTTTATAGACAAAGAAATCAAGTATGGTTTTCAGTATATACCTTTTCTATAGCTAAAACTAATATACATTAAAAGATTGTGATATAGCATGATTTATTTGTCCTCTTGAAAATACAATATGTATAGCTTCATCAGAGGTTCACAGCTGATCCCGTGTTGAGGTATCAGACCTATAAATAGACGAAGCACGTCAGCTTATGAGAGCATTCAGACAAAGAACCTTATTGAGGACGTTTTTTCGTCAAAGTGTACCTTGTCCTTTGGAAAACCATTTTTAGATATGCTACAGTAATCCCTTCAAAGTAAAATAACAACAAGCTATCTTAAATATTTGTCTTCAGTGTACAGGTCATCAAGTCAAATGTAAAAATGTACTTCAGTCTATTAAAGCTTTAGAGGTAACATAACTCGATCTTCCATCAGTGAAATGATAAACAGCGGACTTTCATTACAATTGGTCTGTCTTTGGGCGATGTTCTGACCAGTTACACTTTAGTAATCGATCGGCGTTTTAGCTATCCTGTTGTGATCGTGTTACGTTATTGTTGCGAGACAGAAGATCCATGGCGGGCACAAGGGCCGCTATATTTAATCGTAAAACATAAACAAAACAAAACGGCCAACAGCTGGTCACAGTCTTTGTTCCAATTTTGCCATTTTAAGTCGCGAAAAGCTTGTTTTTAGTGCAGGTTACTGAGGTTATTATAACGATTCAAAAGACAACATAATTATTAAAGGGTTTGCTCCTGTAATATTAATGGAAGGTGAGACATAATATGATATAATTGACAATGATAATTTCATAATTTGCTACAGAAAATACTCTTTGAGCTTTGTTATTGTGATAATTTCCATAGATTCAAAGTCTGCTGTACAGTACTGGTAAGCAGCATTAGATATAAATAAGCTATTTTTAATTGTTTATGGCACTGCTATCTCCTTGGAATTGGTGTATCTAAAACAGGACAAACAAGTTTCTTTCTTTAAACATTTTTTGTAAAAAATAAGTTTCATCTTTTATTATGCACTGTTTAGAAGAAAATGCAAAAAAATATATGATTGTGTGTGCAAAACCTTTTCTACACTACCAACCATATGTGAATATCTTTGTCGACTTTCACAACAGTCTATGACTTTTCATTAGATTAGTTTGGATGAGGGTTTGAATTGTGCTTGTATGGGTTGTAGTGGATGGACTTTGGAACTGAATAATACAGAATAGCACATGCTTTTCGCTGAAGACTAAAGAGTCTTTTGGAATATGTATTATATTGTCATGACATTGAAATAAGCGGCAAATATGTATGAAATATCAATGCCGTAGAGATTTGATTATAAATATGTAGTGGGAATATGATATTCAATCAAGATGAATAAAATTCCACAACAAAAGATGCATAATTAAAGAATTCAGTATTTTGAACCATTCGGGAGGTCTGAGAGAGAGAGAGAGAGAGAGAGAGAGAGGGAGAGAGAATCTATTTGGTCAAAGCGAAGGAAGACAAAACATAAATCAAACAAGTCTCTAAACTCAACCTGATTCGTGAGATTTTCAAAAAAGGTTATGGTTTCCTCGATTAGATTTGAGCCCCGTTAATGACAACCTTACATAGCTGTGTGTGCTGTGTAATTTTCAGAAAACATGACTATAAGGTGTGCAGTAATTAGTGATCTATGGGAGCTAACTTTTGAAGTGCTCTTTTCCAAGCAATCAATAGTATGTTTGAGATCCGTCTTTTAACAAGCGCTGGAGATCCCTGTCCCTTTCTCGGTAGTGAGAACATGACAATTCCCGTATTGGAAACCAGCTCAATATTAGAAGCATTCCTAACGTCTTGATAACTGAGATTTCAAGCCAAACTAAGGCTTGTCAAACTTTGCAAATTCAATTCATATTCGTATGCAAAAAATTATCTTTTCTAAGCAATATTTTACATTTATTACAAATGTTTACCATTTGTGTGCAATAGTGTATTTTATCCATATTCGATAAGTTCACCTGTCAGGTAAATCATGCATTGTGAGTAATTTCAAAGAAAATGATAGCCATGTGGTAAGTCTGCTTGCATTTTTGGGGTCAAGTCATCCTATAAAAACGACGTGTTTGATCCTGTTGATCTACATTTCTGTATCGGTAGCATTACTGTAGTTGTTATACTGTACTGTAGGTCTAATAACATTATTATCTCACTGCTCCAGCTAGAGTTAATTTAGGGGGAAAGATACGCGCACATTTTATCATACGGCCATGTTTCGCGGCGAAGGAGAAATTAAAGCATAATATCATGGGCTCATACCTATATTTGATCCGCAGGCACTTGGGGACAGGATATTAATTGGTACGAGTTGCCTCCCATTCTAATCCAGTGTAAATATTCCAGTATGTATGTATGTATGTATGTATGTATGTATGTATGTATGTATGTATGTATGTATGTATGTATGTATGTATGTACGTATGTACTTAACGGCACGTCAGCACAACATTGGCTATATGGTGCCTATTAAAGGTTATGTTCTAAAAAGTGTATAGAGTACAGATAAATAATTGCAAAAAAAAATCTTTAGGAAGATAAAGCCTTTAAAAACAAAAAAAAAAAAACAACACAACAACAAAAAAACCCTAGTAATATAGCACCACCAGAATAAAAGATCAATATGTTCAAATTCTGTAAAAGGCATATGAATTAAAAGCTGAAGATAACAAATATAACATCAAGAAAATATAGGTAAAAAAATGTCATATAAACCGCATTCCCTCAAAAAGTCCAAGATTTTCTCTGGTGGTACATCATCATAAAGTTTCTTAATAGAGTTCACAAAAAAAAACGTCTGTCTTGCTAGGTGGATGTCGATACACTCGACAAGAATGTGTTCCACTATCAGTGGACACTGGCAGGGTATTCACTCTGGTCGAGGTTCACCCTTCACGAGGTATGCATAGGTCATGTATGTGTGTGTTATACGCAACTGGTTAATTGCCACCTCATCTTAACCTGGGCACAGTCGTCGATATATGCTTGCTTTGCCAATATATTCTTTTCTTTTTATTTCTCCACTGATAATCCGTCGAAAATAGATTATCATTAATTAATGGCACCCTACTGAGATTGTGACGATATCGACGCCTGGGGACATGAGATGCGTTTTCCGTGATGATTAATCCTATTAAAAGCCAATTTACACATGACGTTGACCTTACCCAAAACGAGGCAAGGATGCGGTCTATTTCTTGAAGTCAGTATATTTAATTTTCTATTCAGTAATGGGCGAATGCAGTGTAGCTTTGGCTGATTTATCTGCCCTTTCATTGCCTATAATACCAACGTGACTAGGCAGCCAACATATTGTATAAGAAAATCATGCTTCTATAAGATTTGGAACATTAACGGGTTATCAAATTAAAGGTTTCACAAGGTTTTCAGTGTAGAAAGGGAATCTGAAAAGATTTTTGAATTTTTGTTGTTGTAAGGTTTCGATGTAATTGAAAGATCTGAGTACGGCTGTAACTTCTGAAGGCTTGTAAATTTAATATTTCTAATACCTCAAGATTAAAATTATTTGACTTATCTTAGTCATAGTTTCAATATTTTGTTGGTACTGCCAAACTTAAAATTTGATTTTCATCTTTTCTTAGTTTGGGATGTCCTGTTAATAATAAATCCAAAATTAAATTCAGTTGGTCCTGTTCAAGTAATAATATACATCTTTGATTAACATACCAACTACATGAAAAGAAACAATGTTCATTGGTTTTGGCGCCATCTCCACATACACAGACGGGTGTGCTACTTAAACATACTCTGTAGAGATGCTGCCGTATGAAGCTGCAATTATTCCTCAGTTGTGCCTGAGGAATGAGGAGTGCCTAATGAGGGTCTCGAGGACCCTCGCGACCCTATACTGGTACTGCATTTTGGGTCGCAAAAGATGGTATTTAGGGTCGCGATAAAAAAAAAAATTTGGGAACCACTGCAGTAGAGTGTCGGTTTTTTCTTTATCAGTCCATTTATCTATCTATCCCATATAGAATCCCCAGTTGGTTTTAAGAGTGTGCTGTAAACAGGTTCCGGATTTATGCACATAAGAAACTATTTAGTGACAAACCTACAAGCAAGTAAATAAATAAATACTTTTTAATATTTTTAAAAAGCTCTTTCCAAAATGCTGCCTAAAAACAATTCTTCACAGGCTATAAAAATAATGCTTTCATTTTTACTCCAGTTTTTCACTGTTATCGGGACCAGACTTTTAAAAAGAATGTCATTTCTTTTAACAATACATTATTTTTAATTTCAAAACATAAGTAAAACATTCTGTTGTAAATCATGCAAAAATATTTTGTTTATTGACCACAGTTCAGAATGCATTTTAAAATTATTTAAATCGATAAAATGGTACATTTGCGAATGAAAAATAAATTCATACTTCCTTTCTCCATCAAACTCTCTAATTTTTCCCTTTTTATTTGGAGATAGAAGCCACTTATATCTTTTTTCTTACCCTATTTGGAGCCCCTTTTTTTACTATGCTATTTGGAGACACTGTTTAGCAATTTCATCACTTCAGAACTCCCATCAAAACCTTTTTTAATATTTCACGAATCATCCTCTATATGCTTTGTACATCACATCAGACTCCCATGCATCATCCCGCATTTTGATTGGTGGATACAAAACACGCGATGGATGAAATGAGTATAAGGCGCCCGGAACGGCTGAGCCCCCCCCCCCCCCACACACACACACAAAAGATATTAAAAAAATATCTGAACAGTGCTGATTTCACCAGCTTTGTTATCAATTCTCAAGGAATCAAGATGTGGCTTAGTGTCAGAAGCTCCACTCAATCTCTACCATGCCGTTCCATCCATTTATGTGACTGTGAAGTGGGTGGTAAAAGAAAGAGCAGTCAGTTGTATTTGTGAGGTGAATCTATATTGAAAGACAAGGGTTTCTAAAAAGAGTAATCGAATATAGAGTCATAGTTTGATTTCGTTTGGTTTGGTGTTTTAGGGCATAGCAACACAAGTAAGTTATTTAGTGCCGAGGCAATTAGAGTAAAGTGTCTTGCCCATGGACACACCACGGTAACTGACCCAGCAGGCTGGTACGATGGTAGGATTCAAAACCTCACCCTTTCGGTAGCGAGTCCGGCACGCTAACCACAGAGCCTTAGTATGAAGATGTTTGAGGTGGAGAAGAGTAAAGAGATGTCATATATGTCAACAACTTTAGTTAACATTACTCAAAACAATGGTTCATTTCAGGGTCACCCAGTATTCTAGAAACAAAATACTAATCATTATTGCCAACTTCTATATTTTGTGTTTTGTGTGTCTGTGTCTTTTGTCTTTGTGTGTATTCGCAACAAAATACTTAGATTTCTCCCTCCCTTCGATTTGTAATGTGTGACGGTATGAAAGTATGAAGTCATACTTCCACTCCCTCCCTTCGATTTGTAATGTGTGACGGTATGAAAATATGAGGTCATACTTCCACTCTTTTTCATGGTAAAAAGCTTGTTGATAATCATTTACTTCACAAGATAAACTGATATCTATTTTCTTCCCTAAAAAATATACTGTGGTAAAAAGTATGAAATAATTTAGAACTATCACCCTTAGTTTGTCGTCAGTTTATGGCCATTTTTAACATTACCATTCTCTTTATGCCCCATAGTGCCATACTGATGTTAAACCTGTGGACTAATGTTAAATGTTGTGTATGTCTTTCAAAACTAAAACCCCCACCCTCTACCCTTCTCTCGTGTGTGATATTATATTGGTGTGACAGTATGCTTGTGTGGGAGCATTCCTATCCTTTTCTCTCCTATCACCCCATCTTTGGATAGGTCTGAATGAATGAGTGGTATGTTTGTGTGGATCTTAAACCCCATTTGTGATAGTTTATAAGCATGTGATTGTATGTTTGTGTGGAAGTGTGAATATTCCAACCCTTGTCTCTCCTTACACTCCACTTTGGTTTTGCATGTATGTAGGTGTGAGTGTGAAATGCAATTTTGTCTACTCTAAGTGTTACTATTCCTTATTCTAACTCCTGTTTTACATCCTCTTTCACACGGCGTGCTGGTTACTAAGAGCGTGTTTTGATCAGTAGGTTGAGTGCTGGTCAGTAGGTGTTGTATGTTCAAACTATGACATTTTTAACATTACATTTCCTATAACAGCCATAGAGTCATGTAATGTTAATCATATGGACAATTTTCACATTAAATTTCCAATGTATACCCACAGTGTCATTTTTGTACTAAAAGAAAAAAAAAGTACAGAGGAAAATGCCACGTTAAAGCCTAATGTTAAATTCCCATTGTACCCCAAGTGCTATACTAATGTTAAACCTATGGACTAATGTTAAATTCCCCTTGTATCCTATGTGTCATATTTCCAAACGGAGGAGTTATGTTAATTTCCCTTGTACCCAAAGTGTCGTATTTGTACCCAAGTGACATCCTCTACTCCTGTTATGTTGGTTCTTGGACTAAGTCCTTACGGAGAGCATATATTTGTGGGCAGTTAAAGTCTTCTAATAATAGCGTGACAAAGATTTTCGACACATACATATTTCAGAACAGAATATAAGACACGTTTAAAAAAAGTTTTGAAACCCAGAAGTCTGGAAAAATTCATCAAAATAGCATTAAAATTTCACTTTCTTTAATCAGTTGCCAAAGCTCAACGCAACAATTTCACTCCAGTTTCAATCAACATTTTAAACTTAAAAATAAAATTCTAAGGCTAGTAAGTTTTATAGAAATGTAGAACATGTATAAAACTGAGATTTATTGATTGATACCTTTATTTCCTCTGTATAATACGAAGATACAATCAATAATATAAAGAATACGACAAAAATGGAAAGTAACGGTGATTAAAGGAAAGAAAACATCAATTTGCAAATGATCAGACAGAAATCAATGCACGTATAGTGAACATTCACCATGAGAACTAAGGAAAAATAAATTGATGATTCGTCAGGTCATAATTCGTTTTCAACATTTTTTTCTACACATTATAACGGTGGGATTACTGTTTAAGTGAACTCAACTGGCACGGATGCAAAGTGGCTTTGAAGATTTTCTGCTACAGCGAAATGTATAATACAATTTCAGAAATTAATTCAATTATTAGCATTACTAAACCTTAAACGGTTAGCAACACACAAGCTAGTACCAACAAATCTCATTAGTATTAGAGGTTAAACACAATATACATATTCCAAAATTCTTTATCAAGGAAATAAGTCGTGACACGATGTTTAGCAAATTCTGACCTAGTTTTATGCAAGAGTCAAATAAGAGGTCACTGTGAGGAAGTTTTGAGTAATTTCGGACCTAGTTGTATGCATGAGTTTCAGTACAATCACCGCTAGCGTGTTCTTGAGTATTGTCTGAACTAGTTTTGTGCTTAAGCAACATTTTTAATTTAAAAATCTCTGTTCAATAGTTCTAAGTCATTTCTGACCTAATTGTGTGCAGGTGTTATATAAACAAATTAAAGTTGCACCAGATTTCAGCCATTTCCGACTTGTATTTTTTTGGTACAAAATGGTTAAAAGACTTCTTAGCCTATACAAATTGTTCTGGTTAAGACGTTTTAATTTGCAAATTCTTCAACAGTGTTATGCATGAGCTACATTTCTACCAAGCTAACTAACCTTTAAAATGTTTATAAGTTTAAGATGTTGACTAAAACTGAAGTGAAATTTTGCGGTGAAACGTTCGCACCATTTGCAATATTTCAAGTTAAATGCATAAGCAAGATTGATTTTAAAGAAAGCCAAATTTTCATTGTACGAGGGTTAATTGAAAAGTTCTGAATATTTTGTTATAACTTTTTTGTTTCTTTGAACCTGTCAATAAATTTAACGCCGATCGATTGACAAAACAACGTTCTGTAAAATGATCTGTAGCTGCACGCACAGCACACCTGTTACCTGCAGATATATGCGTGTGACGTAACATAGGTAAATGACAGTGACCTAAAAATGTCGGAGTAGAACAATTCTGCTACTAAGCAAAGAACATACTGTAAAATCCGGGCGCTCTTTAGATACTCTTCGACTGATATCAAGGCCGACTTGGATAAAGTTTACGGAAGTAATTGTCTGTTATATCCTACAGGTTCATCATTTTAAAGATGGTCCCGCATCTATGGAAGATAACCCACGCCTTAAAGACCGTTGTTTGCGATTGATGAGCGGGAAGTGGCTGCTGTGAAGGGGGCAGTTTATGAAGGTCCACGTTCTCTGGATAATGTTATGCCTCCAAAGTGTTTCCAAAACTTGTGGAATACTACATAACCACCCTTCCGCGTACCTGTACCAGAGGTATACATAAATTCCATGAGAACGCACCTGAACATAAATCCGCCGTCGTGACAGACTTCCTGAAGGAGCACAGCATGTAAACTTTATCTTATCCTCCATACAGCCCTGATTTAGCTCGAAATGTTTTTTTTTTTTATTTTGAAATCATTATCAAAAGCCGTCATGCGATTGGAAGTGCAGTTTTCCATTGTATGAATAACATACCAAAAAGTGAATACAAAACGGTATTTAATAGTTTCAATTCAATAGTTTATTCTGATAATCATATACATGCTCATAGAGTATATACTACAAATTTTGCATTCTTATAAAATACTATTCGTACAACTTCAAACAAAATCAAAAAAGGTAATGATCAAGAGCTGGAAATGAGAGGATGGTCAAATATAAACAATCTTTATAACAAATTCCTGTAAAAATAATAATCTTATTTTAAACGCTTCATAAACAAATTTGGTTAGTGAACCTATTGTTTTCTTATTACTAGAAGTTAACAACTGAATGTATTTATGCATGGATGGTTTACTCGAGAAGTACTTTGTACTCGTGACAATTCAGTGTTTCCCACTTCACTCGTGAAATATTTCCTTACATCTACTAAAAAAGCGTAGATATCCTCTATGTAGTGTTATAAAAGATAAAAAGGTCACATTTTTGACGTCACAATAGGAAACATAACTTAAGGAGTGTCCGATATGAGTTTCTAAATTCATCGGCATAACTTAGACTGAAAGACCTGTTTAAACTCTTGAAGCATATGGAACATACTCAATTATTAAACCTTTCACAGTCTAAGATGTCTACTATGGGCGAGATAACTTTGACTTTGTACGTAATGTATATTTAGTCTTATCTAGTGGTATCTATGCTTGTCTTTCTTTTTCCATAAATGCTCTGCTTTGAGGTACTTTTCGTTAACATTATTGACTCGGGAAGATGTTATAATGTGTCAGCATACCCTATATTGGTTCCTTGAGTTTTTATCAATAAATCGTGAAAATCTTGAAATCGTTATTTAAAAAAATATTGTCGAATTACTGACTCTTTTTTTAACGAAAGCTTCAATAAGGTAAAGCCCATTTAAACATATTACGACAGGTAAACCCTCCTAGTTTTCTGAAGAAAAAAATACTTAACCATATTAAAAATGATAACAACAAACACTGACAACACGAAAACTCTGTTATTTTGAGCAATTAAATGAATGTCATTTTCAGTTAGAATTATATTTTATAGCGGACGACAGTTGACGTGGAAGTTCATGTACAAATCAGCCATTATTACATTATTACATGTTATTGTCGGTAATTCTCTGCTAGGCATTGTGGGCAAAATTAGGACAGTTGTATTTAACTAGTTCACCCCTTTAGGAATGAGGCTTTTCCAGAAGAGAAATTTAATACCAGACATACCCATAATAACGATGAAAAGCTGACGACGGTATTTTAGAACCCACTATGCTATGGAGACTTAATTATTTACGTTCTAAGTAACTTGGATATGTCATTAGATTTGTGTATACTTACCTGTGCACATACGGCAGTTTCATGTGTGAACTACACTGCGTGCATGCTGAGATGGAAGCACATGGACTTAACACACGGGTGAAAGATACTTAGATTTTTAATTCGTACAATAACTCTTTATTCAACTCGAGGAGAACATCCTCATATACTTAAAATATTCTCTCATATACGTAAAATATTCTCTTCCTTTTGTAACAACGTGCTCTCATAGTGTGATCAATGTCTAAAAATTAAATCTGACAGATGACATATTCTTGAAAATATTCTGAATTATTTTTTCTTTTGGCTTTATAGTCATGAGATTCAACATCTGAGAAAAAAAGTCGTTTATCGGCTTAGTGATAGAAAAGAGAAACTAATGTAAAAAAAATCGTATATCGGCTTAGTGATAGAAAGGAGAAACTAATGTAAAAAAAAGTCGTTTATCGGCTTAGTGATAGAAAGGAGAAACTAATGTAAAAAAAATCGTATATCGGCTCAGTGATAGAAAGGAGAAACTAATGTAAAAAAAAGTCGTTTATCGGCTTAGTGATAGAAAGGAGAAACTAATGAAAAAAAAATTGTATATCGGCTCAGTGATAGAAAGGAGAAACTAATGTAAAAAAAGTCGTTTATCGGCTTAGTGATAGAAAGGAGAAACTAATGTAAAAAAAGTCGTTTATCGGCTTAGTGATAGAAAGGAGAAACTAATGTAAAAAAAAAGTCGTTTATCGGCTTAGTGATAGAAAGGAGAAACTAATGTAAAAAAAAAGTCGTTTATCGGCTCAGTGATAGAAAGGAGAAACTAATGTAAAAAAAAGTCGTTTATCGGCTCAGTAATTGAAAGGAGAAACTAATGTAAAAAAAATTAACCGGTTACATAAATTTTGTGTGAGCTACTTGATTGCATACTTTAATCGGCTAGAAAAGAAAAGAAAAGAAAATAAAATAAACAGAAACAAAGCGGATACTTGTTGTTTAGCTATTTACGACTTAATATATTTTGCATGGATTAAATATAATACTGATGTTAATATTTTAGATGATGATCGCATAGTTGGCATCAGATTAAGACTAGCTTATAATTCTTTTGTATTTTTCATTCAGGTCTACTTACCGTGTTATGGTTTTCTACTGTATTATACTCTGATTACATAGAAATACTGCATTGTCTTTACAATCTGTATTCAGAGTATGGTATTGTTATTCTTATGGGTGATTTTAATTCCAATTCTTGTTCGTACACAAAGGACGCGAGAAGTAAACTTTTGAATTCCCTCTTGGTTTGCAGCAATTCATTTTATTTTAGTACTGTTGACATTTGCAAAGGTCCCTGCTACTAATGTGTTCCTTATTCTGGTGCAAGTGGGTCTCTAATTGATTACATCATTTTTGAAGATCGATATTGTCAAAGAGGCAATGATAATTGATGATGATGCTTTAAATGTTTCATATCACAGACCAATATTGGGATCTTTTGAATTACGACCTTACGAGATGTGTGATTCAAACTTCTATCGTTTGAAGTACAATTGGAAGAAAAGCTGACCCTAGCAAAAAATATGAATATGCGCAAGAATTAGACCCATTATTAGAGCGCTACAAGTTTTTTCTTCAAAATAAACAAGAAGCAAATTGATTTATTGCATAGCAAAAAAACTTTCGAAAACTCCACGGAAAATGTGTCAGATTATGTTAAGCAAGAAAATGATGACATTGTTTAGTATGCAGAAGTAGATCAAAACTAGTTTTGGAGAGCTATCAATTTACGATAACAGAAATCTAAAAGACCCTTGGAAATGAAATTCAGCGATATTGTTTTCGTGATCCTGCAGATATGGTAGATCAGTGGGCATTATACTTTGAAACTCTGTATTCGCCTCTGAATCTAGACAATAAGTACAAGAAGTTCCATGAGGAAGTTAGGAAAATTGTCGGAACATGGAAAGACTCTTGTAGTGGAGAGTTAGATTACATTATGCATTTGCATGGTGGTCTTTCATCTGTACTTTCTGATGCTGAGCCTGGAAAGACAGGTGGAGTAGATAATATCAATTATGAACACCTTAAGTACGGTGGAATTACACTTAGGTCAGCCTTGGTTACTCTTTTCAACTCTATGTTGATATTTATGCACATTCCTGATCAACTAAAAGAAGGTCTAATAGTAAGTCTTTTAAAGGGAGGGAATACAATAAAAAAATGATCCGAATAATTATCGGGCAAAAACGCTTTCTGCCAGTTATTTGCTGGGTTTTTCAAATATTTCATTAAATAGGATACATAATGACCTTACGTTTTCTGAGTTCACAATTAATCCTCTACGGGGGTGCTTTCAGAAGGGTCTGGGTTGCAACATTACCTCCCGTTTAGTCCATGAACTGTTACGCTACTGAAAACCAAAGCAAGTTGCATGCAGCTTTTCTTGACACAAAGAAAGGTTTTGACAACGTATTGCATGACGGCATATCTTACAAATTATATCATATTGGTATCAATTCCAGAATATGGAAAGTGATTGTCAACTGAGACCCAAATGTGTATAGCAGAGTTATTCTTTCTAAAAGAATTTCTCTAAAATGTTTTGTTTTAAAAGGAACACACCAAAGTAGTATATTATCGCCTCGGCTTTACATTGTGTTTATAAATGAACTTCCTGATGTTTTAGCAGCATGTAAGCATGATAACCCTTGCCCGTGCCCTACTGTAGTAGCTGATGTTTCTTTTAAGTCTTTCGAAGTCAGGTATGGATCACTTATTGATTAGGGGTCCCGGGTGGCCAAGTGGTCTAAGGCACTCGCCTTTACAGATCACTGACATCTCACCTCTGTCCGCGTGGGTTCGAGTCTCGGCTCGGATAACGTGGGTATGTGAGAAAGTTTGTCAGTAGCTTTCCGGGGTTCGGTGGTTCTTCCCTGGGTTCCTCCACGATCAAATATACTGGCCGCCATGTATAGTCTATCACGTGCTAGATCAGTGGGCATTATGCGTTAAACCACAAACTTATTGATTAAATGTAACGAGTACTCCATAAAGTAGGATTTTGGATATCATTCCAAGAATAAGTAACATTATAGTATTCAATGAAAGTTCATCTGACTACAAAAGAAGGCATATGCCTTGGGATTTGAGAGTAGACATTTAGATAGTAATGCGTCAAATAGATACCAAGCTTAAAGAGGCTAAAGATAAACTTGTAAGTACGTTATTCAGTTTTATTGATATTGGAATAAATAAGATTGGATTAATCCGCACACAGCTAAGATTTTGTATGACACTATTGTAATACCCCGAGCGTTGTATGGTTGTGAAACTTGGTTAACCCAAGCCCTCAAAATATACTTATACTAAAGAGAGATCGTCGATTTTGCGTTAAGCATGTACAATGTATCTCTAGTATACACGAACTGACGTTGCGTTAAGCCTATTGGGTATTTTACCAATTGAAGCTGACATTGATTAAAAAAAGCTAATTTTATTTTAGCTACCAGACCCCAAGATTGCAAGTAAAACAAACTGACTTTATTCCAGAAACTTATAAACTGCTGGATAAATTTAATCCCAAAGACATTATATAATCGTACATTCTTCAGGGTCGATTCCCTGTAAAGAAATCGGAATGGAATTTTTTTTCGAAATTCCAAGTCCATTTGTTATATGAAAATGCTTTGAAAGGTAGACTTTATGAAAATATTTCTCTTAGTCGATTTCAGAAGTTATTCCTTGGTGGCAGTTTGATTCCCTCTGTAGAATGGGAGATAGGAAAAACATTTCTAGGATCTCCTGATTCATGTCGGCTCGTTGCCAATATTTTAACTAAACTATTTTTATCTATGGAAGAAGCTGCGTGTACTCGCTGTCAAACAGTCTGCAATTGAGTCCTTCATTATTTTCTATCTGTATTTAGTTTTCTTACACATGCCCGTGACAAGTTTTGGTCTCATATTATTGACAGATTTGGGGTGCATGTTTACATGTAATTATTTTTAATGTCCAATATTGATTTTGTAAATACTCAATTGGGAAGGATTACCCGTGATTTGTTAATTCTTTTAAGCAGTGAACAACTTATGTATCTCTATCTAGTTATGTATCTCTATCTAGTTATGTATCTCTATCTCATGTGTATTGTAACTGTTGCTTCTATGTGGAGAAAATATAAAACAAACTTTTAACTGTATCGATGCTGATAATGAACGCATTCTTAGTTAAAAGTTTGTTACTAACCCTGTACTTTAGTTTATGATACATAAAACTAGGTAATAAATCACCCAACACTGCTTTTTCACGAGTGACTTTTTACGTATCTTATGCTTAACAGTAGGTTCGAAATCACTGAACACTGCTTCACCGGTGATTTTAGATGCGCATATCATCGGTGAGTTTTTCTTCTCAACATAATCATGAGTGGATGCTAAAGCGTCCTCTTTATTAGATTTGTTTTTAGCATCAGGGTGTTTTTTGCGCTGTTTTTATTTGTTTAAGTAGAAGAATACTTCCTTGTTGAACTGTCTTTTGCATCAAAACTATACATTGTAATGACTGAACACTGTACCCGTCACAGACAATGTAAATTGATTAGTGTAGCCCACACATATAAAATGGTTCATCTCCCAGGGTGTAAAACAAACGAAATCTCTTCAGCTGAGGAGTTTCGTTCATTTTTGAAGAAAAACTGTACCCTGCAACGGAAGCGGTGTAAGTGGATACGAGTTCTTCTTATTGTTTGGATCGCCTGGATAAGACGACTTCCTTTGTAGCAAGTGATTTTCTATTTCTTTCAAGCCATACGGAAAGTTTCTGTGAAGAACAATGTACAAAGCCATAACCCGTGTTTCCGTTTATGCCAGGAATGGTGCGATAATCCAGACAGCAGCTTAAGAAATGGACGAAATCAAAACACTTCATTTGCATGTAGATGCATTTTTATTTTTAATACAGTTGAAGTGGTGATTATTGTACATATGAGTTGTTCACAAGTCATGAAAATGCAATTCATTTTGATTAATCGAGTGCTGACATTATTTGACGCCATTATAATAATGTGTGCCCAGCCATGACTTTTGAAGGTAACAGCAGTTTGTGAACCAGTCAAAAGCATGAAAACCTAGAGGTCGCTGCTTACATACAAAATGTCCGATGAGCCTATGTTAAAAGTATAAGCAATATTTCTGCTGGGGGAGGGGGATCGGTGGCGGGAGGGGGCATCATGCAAGACAGGTGATTTATTCACAAAATACACGTTGGATCTTAACTGAGCTGTTTTGTTTATCAGCGAAATTCAAGAAGAACTCAACTATCTTAATTTTTTAATGCAATTATTACTGAGGTGGGTTACTTACGGCCTCAAATCTTCGCAGCGAACTCTTCAGAACAGATTATTTACGACGAAAGGGTGATAAAGTTATGTTATGAAATTACAAAATATTCCGCTATTATATTTTGGCACAATAATACCAGTAATTAAAGTGTTCATTTATAAAAGTTGATAACAAAACGACTGTACCTTCCAATAACTGTAAAACTTCAATAGCATCTTGTCATACGGCAACTGTTTATGTCTAGTGACTGTTATGGTCCCTCTGTGCTAATCAGTAGGCAGATCATTCTTTGTTCTGTGAGTCATTGATTTGTAACTCAGGGATATGCAACTGCAATACTGCAGCATAATTTCATAGTTTTAGAACACTTAGAAATCATCACAAACAAAGTTCTTTAAATATTTGTACATGCCATGCAGATTATAAAGTAACATCCATGTAACTCCTGATGACAACTTCACAGTTGTAAACCTCGCTCGTGGCTGTATTTGGGGCCGTATTTAGATGGGTCCACAGCCTATCAATGACTAACATATTGCAAAGAATATTCGGTTTGAAGCTGCATGTGACTCGTCATATTCTTACCCGGAGAGATGTGCATTTGAAACTGGAAGAACAGTTTAAAAGGCATTGTATAATAGACAGTTTGTGAAATACTGAAAGTTACGTTATTTATCAAATATTATCAAAATCTTATGTAAATTAAAATCAATAGGACAGCGGCTGGTCTAGTTCAATTTTTGTGATGCTGGTGGTGCAGATTACAGTTGTACTTACTGCCTGAGTATAGGATGTTACATACTTTGTGATTTTTGGGCCACCATCTTTTCTTTTCGGCGTTGGTTTGAATTATTCTTCTTTTCATCAAATTTGCTGACTGTTATAATTTTAGTTTCATATCTTGGACCCCAGAAAAACGTTTTGTGATCAGATATATCAGTTTGATTGACCATGACTTTTAAACATTTGACAACCTTAACTCCTTTAGCACTGAAATATGCTAAAACTGTGAAATCTGATGTCAGAACCAACATGCCCTAATCTCTAGTTACATTTTTCATACTTAATAGACATACTTATATTTCGTCTTCGCCTCCTATTATTATTTATGCTTATGTACATGTGTTTTAGCTCATCCATTCTACTTCATTTCATCACCGTGTTCCTTATGGAATATGTATATACTTACAAGACAACGTAAGTAACAGTTTACCTAATCCTTCTGGAATTACATTTTTACTATTACTTCTGCTTCTATCATACTCTTGTAGATGCGATTATAAAACTTGCTCGTATGCACTACCAAATATAAAACTTTTCTGTCCTATACCAAGGAACGCCATCAATTTATATACAAAATGATGTGTTCAAAAATACCGATCAAAACAAACCATGCAACAACAAAAAAATATGCAACAAACAAAACTAATTTTCCTTTTCAGACATTTCAAGCATATTAGCCTCAATTGCAACTTTATTACATGCCATTATTCTTGCGTCCTGTCTTGTTACTTTTATAAGTACCAGTCTTATTCTTGTATATATGGTGTTCTCAAATTGTCTGCAAAAAGGCGGTCTATTTTACGTAAATGGGGGTGTTCTTGATTCCGACTGCTAATACTGTACTCATAGACATGCTGAATAATCCAGAATATTGGGCATTATGGTCGAGACGACAAGAGGCATTATATATGCTATCATTTTCGAAAATACTCATGAATGTTGCAAGTTGAATAAAACGTTGTTACGGTATAGAAGCTAAATATCAAAGTACATTTTACCCTTGAGTGGAATAATGCGCTCACATGCTGTCATCACATCGTGTACTTACTGTAGCTCATACATGACTCTGATGTACGTGCAAGCCTATTGAAAACAAAGATCTGTCGACACATCCAAGTTAGGAAAAACGTAAATGTTTAACTCAACAGAGCATATATTGGTCCTAAAATAGGATGAACATATTTTTGCACGTGTAATAAACATATTTTTGCACGTGTAAGAGCTCTTGGTAAAGCATATTCTGTACATATGGGTGGGGGATGGTACTCTGATTGTGAAGAAATGGCTACAGATTATGGTAATAGTGATGTCCCATTTCCTTCAGTTAAGTATCCTGCTACACTTAGCACTGAGTGTGTGAAAGAATCACTTATAATAAAAAAATTCCATACCTTTTTGTCTACATACTTTGATATAGTGTACAGCAATATGGAGTCTTATGAATAATCTATTTAGTGGATTTTGTATAAAACGTTGAGAAATTGTACATACGCTGTTTTTCTGTAAATATTGTTTGCAAATAAAATACATTTGTTTCTGTCCTGAGCAGCCTTGACAATAGTTCCTAAAAAGGGTAGGGAGGCCTGTGCTGGCCATAATCAGCATTTTATGATGAACGCAATGACACAGTTGTACGTGTATTTGGTAATAATAATAATAATAATAATAATAATGAAACAAGTTTCAATCTCAAACATTATGATCGTCTCCAAAATGAACAGTCTGGAATATTTTCATATTCTCTATTCATATGTCCTTCTGTATATGCTGTACATGTATCTATCTATCTATCTATCTATCTATCTATCTATCTATCTATCTATCTGTCTGTCTGTCTGTCTATCTATCTATCTATCTATCTATCTATCTATCTATCTATCTATCTATCTATCTATCTATCTATCTATCTATCTATCTATCTATCTATCTGAATCTTCTCATAAGGAGCCTACAATTTAAATCTCTAACCACTTTCTTGGTAATGGGTTCAATGCATAATATACAAAATGTAAGAGTGTGGTCTAATATTTTCCCTTTATGTTTCTTTCATGAAAGAAAGTATTTGGAGACCCTTCCCAAAAACACACAGACTATATGTGATGAATGTGAGTTTTTTTTCCCACTGAAATGACCACGCTATAACAACATAGGTACTGTTGAAGGTACTTGATATATGTAGGGGACGACAATTACCATGCCCAACCAGCCCAGACCTGTATAAATCATTGTTGGGCACGTGACATTTCAGGTAATTATCATAAAATGACATATCAACATAAATAACATGCTAATTTCTATATCATTTATTCCACATCCCCTTTGTCACGTTAGTAGGTCAATATTTGAATTGGTGGCCCACTAAGACCAACAGCTACATAATATCGCCTCCTTGTGTCCTGCTTTCTTTGCAAATGAATACACAATACGATGATAAAATCTAACTTACATAGTGTACAAATATGACACACATAACAATATCAATAGCTATTTATCACAAATACCAAAAAATGTTACTAAAGCACCATTTATATAACTAATTGTACAAATAAGTGTCAACTCTTTTCCTACACGTGGCCTTGTTCGACACACCGTAGAATCAACTGTAGGAAAACACATGGATGTATACATGTATGCATGTCGTACTCCCCGTCAATGATCATGTTACGCTACACTTAGTTTAACATTCACTATTCGTGACAATTGTAACATCCAACAGAGGTGAAGTACCTTCTTCTAAAGTATGCTCTTACCTGATCAGTTCATAATGTTTTTAAAAAATTTGATTTTCCTCTATTGAACTACAATTATGCCTTGCGGGAAGTGCCTTCTCACACAAAAGCGGAAGCACATACTATATCGACAATAGTTCTCATATTTACAAGAAAAATCAATATATCTCCCATTTAAGCATAAATATAAGGTATATTTAGGACATTTAACTAATGTTAAGTACCTTTCAGTATCTTTACACGGGTATTAAGAATGAAGGACTAATAATACCGGAAGATGTTAAATTCGGCGATTAATATTTACAGAACTACGTTTGGTGAAAGGAGAGAGGACAAAATATGAAATGTAAAGAAAGAAATAAGTCATTTGATATGTATTTCACGAAGGTTTAGGAATTTTCTTCGCTATTAACAGTACCAAACACAACTGTACTTTCTATATCGAAAGTTTGATAGCCATCGGGCTACATATATGCCTGTTATATGACTCTCAGTCATGAGACTGTACTGACTTGAAGATGACCAATATGGCAGCCTCCATTACATGACATCGTGATGTTTGCCACATGCGGTGTACGTAAGGCCCCATGTATATGGAAAATCTAACGCTCGTTGCATATTGTTTAGTCTTTATGCAACACAATAATTACAATGCAATAGTATTTTAAAAAGGTGCAAGCCACGCTTAGCTTGAAAGAAATTATTAGTAGGTGTAATCTAGCATCTTTAAGGTGGCGATGTGTTAGAAAGTTAAAATACACTCAAACGTGTGTTTGCCGTCCATAAGAGCATATGACATTTACAACAATTTTATTATTCCCCATTGTTCCATGAGGAAAAGAAAATGCAAATCGAGGAACGCTCCCTCAAAAATATTATGTTACTTCGTTATAAACTATATAATATGTACCGCAATGCAAGACGACTATCCATGCTCGTCAAGTTGACAGACTGACGTTATGATGTAGATACATGAAGCTAGTGTCTGGAAATGGTCAAGCTTTTTTCAAGAAAGAGCCTGCATAACTCACATGTAGCCTTACGTCTTCAGAAATTTAACAAATCAGTCACAGAACGGAATCGGTACATGATCTATCAATTCTTTAGAAGAGACTTAACATGACAAAAAGTAAAATAATTTAATTAAAATTCAAGTACTGAAATCAAAACACTAATTTAAAGTAGACTGGTACGAAATGTTAAAAACATTTTGCGCACAATCAGAGAAAAATTAATGAAAATGTAGAGATATTTTATGCATTCGAAAATATTATGTCATTTGCAAAGGATATACAAACTTTTTTTTTTGTTTTAAATTGTCAGCTACGGTTTTGAAGCACTCCATGTCTATAGCGTATTGTTTTTGCTGGTTATTTGTCCAAGTCGTTATTTAAAAAAAGAAGATCTTATCTATAATTGGGAATGGTTACATGAGCCCGATTTCGAGAGCTAGCCGTGGTTTACTTTCATTTTGTTTATTTATTTATTTATTTTTAAAAAATCATATGTGTAGAATTCGATATATATATAAAAGGAAGTTCTGGATTCGAAATAGATTATAATAATGGCTAAGATATCAAAATCAAATTGACAATAAAATCATACAATTTAACCCCATACATTTTTTTAGCAATCTTTATCTTACCACCCCCACCCAGAACAAAATTACAACAATTAAAAATAGACGCTTATTGCAATAATAAACATGTTTAGTCGAGGAAAATATATTATAATTTTATTGAAAAAATTACAAAAAGATTTAAGAAAAAAAAATACAGTGATAATTCGTTAAAAACATTGAAAAATCGCATACAATTAGCAGGATATCCACGTAATGAGATATCACAGAAATTAAGAAAACAAATTGCAGCAATATAAATTATTATAGAACCCAAACGATTTAGTACAAAGATTGCAATTATTATGTGCAAACAAGCAAAATGATAATAAATATAAAAATATTGATAATGAAATTGCGGATATACTTACTAAATTATATAATGACAAAATAATAAATCAAACAGAATACAAATCAGTATTTGAAAATTTTAAATAATCATATATTATACAAATGGTATTCAAAACAATTTTATTCTTCGATTCTGGAAACGCAATTCATGGCACATCCTAAAATTTTACAGTAGAATTGCATCCCCTTTTGTTTTGGATATTAATAAACAGTATAAAATATCACCAATCAATGCTGAAATTTGGTACTCAATGTTTAATATTACATTAACTATATTAATATATTTTTTATAAATATTTTGGGATACATTAATTATACCACCTAGACCATATACTATTATTGATATTAACTATTAACTACTTTGTAAAACAATTGCTTGGCCTAACATAAAAAATACAATTGAACCAGACTAAAAACGCACTAAGATATAAAATAGCATTAGAAAATAATTACTAGAATAATGTTACAATTCTAACCAGTATTTTAGGACATAATTCAAGGGTATTAGACCAAGAAATCAATAGTTGTGATAAAACTGTAAATATAACGTATATTAATTCTTTGTTAATACAAATCAGTTTAGTTATAGGATCATATGTCAATGGAAGCAGCTCTGATGTATTATTTTTATTTACACTAAACAGCCCACGAGGTAGTCTATTAAATATACAGCCAAAGTAGCTAATTTTTGTGTAAGTAAATAAGATGTATCAAATATCATCTGTCTCAGTGTGTGTGGCATCACAAAATAATATAGAAGTCGATTTGAGCAATGAAATATTAAGATATTACTTATCAATAAAAGAACAAATATAATATAATAATTATATATAAAATGTTAGTGAAAAATACACGATATCGAAAAAAGAAAATTATTGGTAGGTTGATATTTCGAAATGTGTTTGACTCTTTATAAATGTTATTTTAAGTGCTGCTTGTTTAATTAAACGTTTTGAGGCCCTTTCACAAATTTTACAAGCTTTGTTGACCTTTTGCTGCCTGTTTTTGAGCTTTGGCTAATTGTTTGGCGAAGACATTTTTAGCTTTGGCTACCTCTTTTTCGGCTTTGGTTAATTGTTTGGCTAATGACTTTTTAGCTTTTTCCTTCGTTACTGCTTGTTTAAAGAAACTTTTGGGGCCCTTTTAAAAGATCTCTACATAAATTTGTAATGGTTTACTGACGTTTTAGCTGCCTGTTTTTCAGCTTTGGCTAATTGTTCGGCCTTTTTAGCTTTCTTCTCCTTGGCTGCCTGTTTGGCTTTGAAGAAGGCCCTTTTAGCTCAAATTTTATTTATTCTTTTTTAATTTTTTTGTATATATTTCTTTTAAAAACTGAAATATCAAAACGTTTAGATAACTTTGATTTTTGTTTTGCTATGTTGATAGGCACTTTGTTATCAATAGTCTCTATATCTTTAATCACTTTTCCAATTTCTATATTATTACTATATATTTATCTTTTCTTTCAACCCCCTTCTAAAATTATTATCAATTTCAATATTATTACTATACATTTTTTCTTTAAGCCCTTTTAAAATTTATTTTCCATTTTCATATAATTAATACATATTTTTAAAAACTCTTTTTAAAACAAAGTCCATTTCTATATTATTGCTATATATTGTTTTCTTTAAGCCCTTTAAAACATTTATTTGCATCACTTTTTTAACATATAATATTCATGCCTATTATCGTATCACCAGAAACAATTTTTAAAATATAGCTATTGAATTTGGGATTCTATTATATTAACTATATTTGAGACCGATTATATTAACTATATTTGGGATCTATGATATTAAATATATAAGGATATCATTGGATAATCTGCGTAAGCATATTATTATAAACTCTTTAAAACCATTAACACATCTTTATATACCGTTTTTGAGTATATTATTAGAAACCATTTTAATCACTATAAAAATATCGTTGGAGAGACTATTTAAGCATATCATTAAAACTCATTAGAGACATATAATTTTGAGAGGTTATTGAAGCATATCAATAAAAACCATTAGAAACACTATAAACACATCACTTGAATGGTTATTTAAGCATATCATTAAAATCCATTAGAGACATATTATTGGAGAGGCTATTGAAGCATATCATTGAAACCCATCCGAAACACAATAAATATATCATCTGAGAGATTATTTAGGCGTATCATTGGAAACAATTAAAACTCTATACACATATCATTGGAGAGGCTTTTTGGAGCATATCTCTGTCTCTCTTTCTCTCTCTCCAAGCATTTGGTTTAATATATATTGTATGTTATGGATCATCCCAGTGTGAATATTTAGAACTGGCACATACCTTGCTTAAACGCAAGGGACAGTTTCTTTAGTGTTTTGTTTTTGCAAACTGGTTTGGTAAGGGTTTTCTATGCCTGATAAATGTTGTTGTCTTTTTTAAAAAAATATCAATACTGATTCTTGAAATCTAATATTTTAAATAAATTTCTTGCTAAATACAAAACTTTCCAAATTTGAAAAAAAAAATCCTGATACCGAGTGTTCGTCGTATTACTGTGTAAAAGGTACGTTGTTTTAAAGTTTGTTTTGTCATAGCTATAAACAAAGAATTAAAAATATATGAATAGTCCTATATATTTATGTATTATAAATGTTTCCCAGGTGTTTCTTCTAACAATAATAGAATGTGATACAGTCTCTTGAACGTAATCAGCGTAATCAGTACAGTAGCCGTGCTGACTATTTATTTCATCATGGACTTATCTTGTTAAAATAGGTCCCTATTTCCATATTCTGTAAATATGATGGAGAGAAAGAGGTTTATCACCGGGAGTGGGGGTGTTACACTTTAAAAAGATATATATATATATATATATATATATATATATATATATATATATATATATATATATATATATATATATATATATATATATATATATATATATATAAGAAAACCTGAGACGCAGCTGTGCTGGAACTACTGAGGAATGGTGGAGGTGTATACGACAGTTTCTTCACCTGTTGAAGAGCACTAATTTAAAAAAAAAAAAAAAAAAAAAAATCCGGAAGAATGAAACATTGATTTTTATCTCATTTGAAAGTAAATATTATAATTATTTATCAATTTCTACGTCCTTAACGACACAAAGAAGGCCTACCGTCCACAGGTTATTGTGGATCTAATCGGATCCTGAGATCAATGTTCAGTGATTTGAATCTGCAATATACATGACCCGGGTTCGTTGTATTAAGTCAGATTTCGCGGCGCAATCTGTTGTCATAATGTGACATTATTTTATTATTACAACTTACATTATGCTAACAGCTTACTAGCAACTTTCTTTGTGCTACATTGTAATTTCCAGTATGTTAACTAGCGTTTTGATACTTAGCGAGTTCGTGAACACTTTCGATGAAAATCTCAAGACAATTGAACATAAAAAATGTCATTTAAGATGAAATATAGCTGTCGAATGAAATGTCTTATGAAGATATATTGTGCACCGCTTTGTCCTACTTCATTTTAAAATGAATAGGGAATACTATCGGTATAAAGGGGTTGGGGAAATCAAAACATGAGTGAATAAACATGAGTGAATAAAAAGAATAGGAAGCAGAACAGGAAATAGTAGTATCATACATATTACATCACATTAGCCAAATAATCCTTTGCGAGTGATTTGTTTTATCCAGATACGAATTTGTGCAAACATCAATATCAACAGAAAAAGAGAAAACTAATGCGCAGTTGTAAGAATGGCGCCTCAACCAATATCAAAGAGAATTCAGAAGTTACAATTTTGTTATGCAGCTTATGCAAATTACTCAACACTGCATCACTGTGCCTTTTTTAAAATCTAGTTTTATTCATAAAAGTGGGTCATAACTTACTAAATAACATTTTTATTCATATTCGATAATTTGCATTATGGATATTATTATGTCTCCTATCTGGTAATTGAGGCTTTGTGGGTAATAAAAAGAAAATGACAGTTTCCAGAAGCCACACGGGGAGTCTGCTTGCATCATCAGGGTTAAGTCATTCTAAAAACGGCATGTTTGATATACGTGACTGTATCGCTTTTATTACTGTAGTTTGCTAACATTTACAATACTGTACTGTAATTGTAATAACTTTATTATGTCAGTCCTGCAGGTAGGATTTGTTTAGGCGTAAAGACCTGGGCATATTTTACCATAAGAACATTTTTCATGGCAACAGGGCATTGCTGTCATATTATCATGGGGTAATTCTTATCAAGAGGTTTTATATTTGATTCACAGGCGCATGGAGACAGGATAGTAATTGTACGAGTCTAGACTTGCCTTTGAGGGTGAACTTACGAACTTATGGAAACCGGGGCCAGGTTAATAAATAGCCCTCCACTGCCGACCACTGATGGTAGAAATGTCCCATTGCCTTGGTGAAAAGTGACCTTCTTATCTCTCTGCATTAAATATCATAGCTGGAGCACTGACATATAGCATTGCTTATTACAGTAAATTTGTAACATACTAACCAATCAAGTCAGTCACCACGCCATGAACATGATTTGTGCCGATGGATCAAACACGTCATTTTGATAGGACACGGCCACCCCCACACCCCGCCATTGCTGGTATTTTAACACTGTCGTTCAAAAAAACTGACAGCAAGGTCTGCTTGCTCAGTTGTCCATTTTGAATGAGTATATTTATTATTTGGCCCTAAGGATGTACGCAGACTCTCACCACATCATATACATGGCTTCTGGAAACGCCGTTTTCTTTTAAATTACCCCCCCCCCCCCGAAGAATCGTCTGCCAGACATGCTACATGATTACCCATAATACAAATTATCGAATATGAATAAAACATAATATTGCAGATGAATCGGATATGAATACATAATATTAAATATGAATGGTAATTATTGGATATTAATGAATAACACTGAATGTGAATGGAAATTATCGGATGCAAAATATATTATTACCGAACACGAATGCGAAATACTGCATATAAATGGTAAATATTGAATATGAATGGAACTTATAGGATATCAATAAGAAACACCGGACGTGAATGCAAAATATCGCACATAAAAGATAGAGTTAAAACATTATGTAATATGAATACACATTATTGCGTTTCAATTGCTTGTATTCAATTTGGTACGTTTGACAAGCCATAGTAAGGATGACTGTTGCAAATCAGACACCATAAAGAAAGGACGCTCTCACGTCCTCTAATTACCGATACTGCATTTTCAACCAGTCATAACACAATATAAGTCTCAAGCTGCTATTAGGATGTGACTTAAAGGTTAAACACCTAACACTAATGACAATAACTACTATTCGTTAATCACGATATACTTTTCAAAAGTTTAGAAAAAACTTAGATGCAATCGTGGGATGTATTTTCATAGATTCATGGATGCCCCAACCTATAATCTGTTCTGTTAAGGTTTTTTTTTCATTTCCTAAACGATGGTAACAACCAGAAGGAACTACATACAGTGGTTTGATCAATGGAGATTACTAGTATTTTGTTTGTTGCTGAAACAATATGAGAGTCAATGGTGTAAATAGAATTCAAATCAGGCGTGGCACCCTCAGAACCTGATATGGATCCTACTGATCACATATTTTCCCATAGAGTGTCACTAACAAACTTGATAAGAAATGCATCTTACCTGAATCAACATAATCCTTCCAATTTATTTACATTATCCTTGAAATACACACCTCTCATTCAGTTGCAAATATACTGTGATCATGCTAACATTAATTTAGCAATCACGTTCTTCCTAGCTATCTGTCAAATTTGATCATTGCCAAGAGTGAATCATTTTATTTTCTTAATCTCTGCAACAGAGAGTGTTTAAAATTCACTCTAAGAGTTTTTGCTCATTCCATATATGAGACTAAAATATTTAAGTTTCCCACGATTGGTTCAATCTATGTATGGATTACGTTTCCCGTTGGACAATGATTCTGATCACAGATCCAGACATAACTTTTCTAGCACCAGTTTCCCAGGGTTTTCTATCGATCTATGTATGTTCTCTCTCTCTCTCTCTCTCTCTCTCTTATTTGGTGATGCCGTACGTTTTGGAGGCTCAATGACGACGATCTAACCCAGATCATAGCAGTCAAACAATATCAGTGTAGGCGAAGGATTTTGTTTTTGAAAATCTTTAGGTCTGCATCATTCTCTAGTGTCGTCTTTAATAGGGTTATCTCAGACAAAACAGTCAAGATTTAGATGAAAGCATTCTTTATTTGTCTCTAGGTTATACATTACTTTTGAGTATATAGCAGAAAAGTGGAAATTACGTACATACTTAGAAAAGATAAATGACAATATTATAAACACTATGTAACAAGTGGTATATTCTAATGAATCACCTATGAGAAAGCTCTCTAAGAATTATTTCACAATCAAGTATACAAGGTTCACAATTTTAACAGCCTATGTAGAACAATCTTGTAACCAAGATGTAAAGAAGAAAACTCAACAAAAACAATGCAGAAAGATAATAATAATAATAATAATAAACAAAATTTAATTTCTAGAAAATATAATATGGTTTTTAGAGGACCTTTTACCAGAGTTAGTTTCCTGAAGTGGGTAATTGTCAATTTGATTTCATCAACGAGAAAAAAAAGATCGACAAAACTAAATAAAAATCGATAGCTAAAGCTCTGGTTAGATTACAGTGTTAAAACGTTCATCATTTGGAGTTCGAGGGATTAAATGTGTGATATTCTGTTATGTGGGTATTCTACTTCGTTATTTTTTTTAATGAGGACGATTATGCGAGTAAAAATGGCGCAGTTGTAAAGCAATTGCTTCGCCGTCAAGTGGGCTTCGATCACTAGCGTTGGTCATCATGTACGATGCTCATTTGTCGTCGATTCATGATACACGTTTTCCATTGGAATGTTGATTTACTCATTCCTAAAAGAAAAAAATAAGATAAGTATTGAATCGAAATAGTTACGATTGTAACCAGAAGCAATATTGAAAATAAGAGATCAGAGATATCGAAGAAGAAACAAAGCCAAAAATCGAAAAACCACGTGACATTTCTTCAGAATGACACATATTTATTCTAAGATGCTATACATATTTTTTCTCCATTTATTCAATTTTTCTGAAAGTTGGTTTTAAGTCTGAATCGGGTCAACACTCTAAACAGTGAAATACAGAAGATCTAAGGTTATTCAGCGAGTTGTACCAGCAACCTGCTAGTCTTTAACTCAACATATGTAAAACAAAAGGAAAGTTACGTTTTAAGAGACTTTATGTGTGTAGAGGATAAGCAGGCTGAATCATCACAATATTTCTAGCCTTTCCGTATCTCAGTCAGAACTCTTCGTGGGCACATTACCGTGTCAAAAGCTTGGTTTATTATTTTCCCCTTTGTAGTCCTCTTTTGTACCAGTGCTTTCCAATATATTGCTATAGTTCCCTACTGTAAACCTTACTTGTGACATTTTAGCTTTGTTTCATAGATATTTTAGGCTTGTTTCATAGATATTTGAGCAATAAGCATGATAATTCAATATAGTAACAGAGTTTAAAATGATGAAACTTGTTAGAAGTCTTTGCTAATCGTAAAATTCTTTTTCAACGTCAAGAGTAATTATCAAGCAAACACATATTATTGTTTCCATCCTTTCTGTTCAGAAACAAATATCATGTTGTTTTTGTCTTCAGAGGAATAGTCGTTGACTATTATATAATCCGCATTTACATTTATTTTTATAACATATTTGTATTTCTGGAATAGTTATGTTTAATACTCTCATTGTAAAATATTGAACTTGCGCGATCAGCATGTGCTGTGAATTCTTGAATACTTCTTACAAATTTCATGGAAATCTACTCAATAATAAATTTTGTAATACACGCTAAAGTCTTCTATTCTGATTTTTGTCTCCATTTAAGTTTTCAAAGGCAGCGACGAACATTTGTTTAATGGCCGATTGTGTTGCACAAAAAGGCGTGGCTTCTTTTAAAGACTATTTTATTCCCTCGGAAAAATCTCTTGAAATCAATAGGCTTCGCCGAATCGAAAAATAAGTCATATTTGTTGAGGAACCTATTTTATTGTAGCTGTTTTTATATGACTCTCAGCTCTTCCTTGTATCTTTGCAGCTGATACGAGATTGTATCGTTCATTGAAAACAGGTTAATGATGAAAACAGTCTCTTGTGGCAAAAACAGAAGATTTTAGCATTGCAATTCTTCGTGGAATAACCTTCAAACAGATTATGTTTTCTCGTTAGTGTCAGAAATTATTAAACGTTTATTTTACCTATTATAAGGGAATTTGTTGTCTGCCTCAAGCCCACGAGAAAAGAGAATTATAGTTTTTTTATTTTCTTTTACCTAAAGGTAGTGTTAGCGTGTGGCTATGCAGCAGGAATGTGTCTTTCGCTCTCTTGCTTGTTTTCATTGGCTTCTGGACCTTGCTGTGGAAATAACTTTCCCTTCCTTTTACATCTGTAGACTTTCAGGACCGTGATGACTATCATCATTATCACAATCAAACCGAACCCAAATACGGCTACTATCAGTGTTGCCCTCAGCGTGATCTCATCTGCATTCAAAAATGATAAAGTGCACATCAGAATAAGTCAACGGATTACTTTTTCTCTGATAGATAGGTACTTATATCTGTCTATATTTCTATCTATCCTTGAAGTGCTACATGCATTCACAACGCTGGAGAAATCTATTTCCATGCTGAAAGTTTGAATTGAGCGAAACCTTATTACATTACACAACTATTCATTTCTTTATCTTTTTAAATTTTCTCGTCATGCTGTCTTTATTTTTTCCAAATCCCGGAATTCCGTAGAGTATGGGGTGTATGCTCCTTTGAAAATGCCTGCAAAAATTTCTATTCTCTGATATAATATTTTTCTTTTCCTACCTATCATACAAATCAAAACTGTAAGAGGACGTTTATTGATATATCGTGTCAAAAAGCGCAATATCTATAATTTCTGGAAAATTGCTTACACAATTGTGTTGGTGGTAAGTAATGATTTTTCTCACACCTGTTTGCGTCTATTTTCTCACTCCTGTTTGCGTCTAATTTTGTTAAAGGTCATAGTTTTGATAGAATAATGGCTAAATTTTTCATTTAAATTTGTTTTGCTCTGGCGAGGAATTCGGAAATTGAAATGGAAAGCAGCTCTAAAATCCTGGTGCAAAACTTTTAGGGGCAAGATGGCAGTGCAAAGGCTGCTTCTTCAGAAATTACTTTTGATTGTCACATACATCGTGAACAGCCAGTTAGCTTTTTCACTCAGGGATATTTTCTGTCAGCTTATAATTCAATTTTGGATTTATGGAATTTGCTTTTCGAAGAGGGTTTATTCTTATATCCAATTGTTCATAAATATATTACATGTTTACAAGGTATACCTGTCTTACATATTTACAGTTACTCTGCTAGTGCTAGACCATTAACCCCCTATTGATGCCGATGAAGACCACGCCTACTTCACTGCGACTTCCGTGGAGGTTAATAAAGTAAACACCGGCGCCTGGGCCTGATGATGGCATTGTCGTTGCTGTGTGTGAAACCACCAACGTGTTGAAAGTCTTCCGCTGAATCACAACGATAGTAACCAGACTCATTTATTGCCGTAACTCCATCAACTCACGTGATTCTGATGGCCGTTAAGTACACGATTTTTAAGGCAGCACAGCTGCCTGCGCTGGCCATACTAACAACGATTTCGGCTTCTGAGGCAAAAGGGAGCGGTGGCTTGCAGCGTGAGTTGTAAAGAAGCCATGACCACGTAGACTCATAGCGTGCTTGTTTTTTGCACTCGTGCGAGTACTATTGCTTAATTTGAAGGTTGATAGTGTACTCCAGAATATTAACTGGATTTTGTTTTTCATCTAAAATACGTATGGAGAGCTCATGTATGCCGCCTTCGCGTAAATATGCGCCAATGTGGTTTTCCATAGGAGACAGTACGCGTGTCCCCGAAGGACTCACCACCCACGGGAATAACTTGCAGCAGGGTACTGTTTTTCGTATCAAGAATATTTTCGGTTGTGTTTATCTGATTGAGGTGGACTTAAAGCCGCGGAATGATACAGACGCTGGTGGATTGGCGCTGTGTGCGTGCAAGGCCGGAAAAATCTGTTTAATTTGAATCCAAAGATGTGGGCAATCTCGCCGAGATAGAAATAAGGCTGATTTTTTTTTTGAGTGAACATGATGTGGACCTGTCTTTTCTCCGCGTTGTAGTCCGCAGTTATTTCAGGAAGGTGACCCTGCAACACTTTTACGAGCGTATTTATGTTGTAATACCCATCGAAAATGATAACTAATTTCTGCTCGCTGGTTGGGGACCGGCTCACATTAATTCTGTTGTTGCCAAGGTCAGCCGAAATGTTGAACCATCCAGGTCTGTACGAAATCTCACCTGTTTTGAGCCACGGGCCCAACTGGAGGATTGGTCGATACGACATACATTGCAAAACTGCACTGCGGTGATGGAACTGCCACTAGTACTTCGCTTTAGAAGCGACGCGTAATATAGAGCTGGCGGCGTCTTTAACTATAGCGACTCAAAGAAAGAGAGAGAGAGAGAGAGAGAGAGAGAGAGAGAGCAGATCCACGAACTGTTGTTTAACTTTGACGTGTTCGTGCGGGATGATGTCTCATTCCGGAACGACAAATCTCTCGACGTGTTTGAAAAGTACGCGCTGCTCCACGTCGAGACGGAAGATGTATATAACAACAAAAGGTCAGGAAACGCAGAGCATGAAATGAGGTTCTGGTAAAAATCAAGTAAACTTTGCCGCGTTTGCACCAGCGTTTGCGAGCACCTGTTGCCTGCCAGAAGATCAGGGATAGCAGCGTTGGGGCGAAGCTTCTACGCTTTCACGTTTACCACCAAGTGAGAAAGATTCTCACACAAATGAAGTGCCCCATTCCGGGCGAAACCATCAACACAGATGCCCACGGGCGCGTTTCCAATGAGTTTAATGTGGATACAAACTCGGACTGACGGTTGAGACGTGGCCAAAACAACGGCCTGGGCGCGATGTATATCACTTACCTCCCCTGGGGACCAGCCCACCGAACGGGTCCAGGAATGTGGGAAGGCCTCCCCACACATGCGCAAAACACTACCGTATGGTACCCCGACCATTATAAATGCAGAGAGCCTGCAGGCGGCAAACAGCACGTTGCGTTGTTCGCGCAGGACGAAAACAAAGCGGCTAAAAGAGGCTTTGTGTATTTTATGCTGGCGTAGAGCATCTCAACGATTGCGTTCAAGGATACGTTTGTGCAATCCTGGCCGCGCAAGCTGAAACGCACAACACGATAGTGGGGATCGGGAAGACCTTGGACGCACAAAGTCAGTTTCTTGCCAGCGTTTTCAGCATGCCAGCTAGCTGCTACAGATGCTTTTTTACCCATTCTTTGTCACTGCCGGAGTCTGGTTTAGGTCCCAATGCTGGAGGTGGCGTCGGTGTGCTTGCGCATCCTGTGATCGCGAAACCAACTGTGCTTCTAATGAAACCGAGCGCCGTGAGAATCGAGGCGATTATGATCCCCTGCTCACGAAAGAGGGTTTGCAGCTTCTCACCGAGGGTTGTATCCTCGTCAAGAATTGTATGGATGATCTCGTATCTCCTGGCACAATGTTTCGTCTTTCGTTTCGATCAGTTTTTGTCTTCAATGGCGATGTCGCTTCTTTGAGTGCTGTACCCTCCCACCCTGGAATCTTAAATAGATCATCATCTGTCAGCCTGTTTATGTCTGCTGGAATCTGATCTCGCATTTACATCAGCATTTTCGTCACTTATTGTGCAGTCTTACTGCTTACCTTTGGTTGTGGTTTCTCTATGCCAAGCTGTTCATATATGCTTACACCATACTTGACTTTGAGAGTGGAGAGTTGGTATGGAATCTTTTTACCCATCACATTGCATACATTACAGGGATACCTGACCTACGGAGAGCCAATATGCTAGTTTTAACAACAAAGTCTGGATAAACAGGTTTAATTTTTATGCCATTTACCTCAAAGAAGACGTCGTCCTTTTTGTCGCGAATTGTATCTTTAATTTGTGCAGGTCTAGAGTACCGCCGCGAATTTCGTTAAAGCGATCTTCCGATCCCTTTATCTCCTCATAGTACCCTGAAAGTGCCTCGATAAATGATGCTTCTTATTCGTCAGGCCCGGGGTCGTCCGTCCGGGTGACCTCGTCCATATCAATGTCAAATCCGCCTTCAGCCATGTTTTGCTATTAGGCAAGCAACTATGCATGCTTATTTAGTAGAGGGCACGCGGATTTCAATTGCATGTCTCAATACGGAAACAAACTCGTCTCCTTCCGACTCGTGCTTGGTGTAACTGGAACTTGGAGCTCCGTCATCGTGTCTAATAACCCAAGCACCATAGACCAAAACCAACAGCCTATTGTCAGATTTCTCAACCTTGGCAGCAACGATGTCATTTTGCCCGGTACTGCTAGGCTGGCGTTCACAATTGCTTTCAGCGACGGCACAGCAGCGCCGACTGACGCCAACCGTACAACTGTGAAAAATCTAGGCCGCGCAATCGTCAAGAAGATAAGTGTTAAGCGTGAGGGGAATGAAGTGTCCTGTATTGACGACACTAACATTTGGGGCGTACAAAAAGATCTATGCTGACCGAAAAAGAGAGGACTAACGCGGTCTACCATGGCATCCAGAATGGGAACACTGCCGTTATACGTGTCGGCATCGGTAATGACGTTGCCACCACCCAGCCCGACGCTTCTATCGCTGCCTCTTCTTTATGCCACTCAACTTCGAGCTGCTAAATGATCACATGCCATACTTCCAGTCCGACCTTTCATGCCGCCTCACATTTGAGCTGACGTTTAACGACTACGGTAAGGTGATCTAGAGCACTAACAAAAGGGCGAGCTACACCATCAGCGGTATCTCTCTGAGTTCGACGTCGTGACCCACGCAGATCTCGCACGCATGACCCAGCAGCAGTACATGGAAAAAGTGGCTATCTTGTACACCCGAGTTCTCTGCCATCGCAGGGTGGTGTTTAAAAAGAGAGACGATACGTGGAACATTAACCTAAACAAGCCAGAGCAAAGGATGAAGGCGACAGTCATGCTCTTCGAGGACGCGGATCAAAGCGCTGATTTCGCACGCGATACTGAATATTTCTACAAACCCCTTGTCGACAAGGTGACGGTGACAATCGAGGGAATTCCAAACCAGATCTATGCTCAGGGGCAGGCGCGATATCAGCAGTGGGAAGAGGCGAGCGAATGCTTGATGCTGCAAATTGTAAGAAAAAACAAAACAAAACAGAAACAAAAACAAAACAAAAAGTCCCAGGCGGCAGGCGTGTTAACCATATACGTATATATCATCATGGACGCGCAGCTCAAAATAAAAAATGGCCAGTTTGTGTCAGGTATCTACTGGCCACGTAGCAGGCTCCGCACTCACCGCCCTTCGGGTAGCCTGCACGATATCTTTGATAACTTACAGCCCCCCTGCACCATAATCGTCGTCCGCCGCCACTGCGGCAAGAGGGTGTTTGCCTGCGAACTGCTAGAATCAGAATTTAAGGGTCACTTCGATTGTATTGTCATCATCTACCCTAATATACGCCTCAACAAGGCGTACGATAGGCCGTGGACCCGCGACAAATAAAGACGCGGGAGTATTTTTGGTCAACTCTGAGGGCAATGATCTGTATGCCCTGCTTTGTGTGCTCGCTAAGAAGTTTGAGGAAACAACCACTCTATTTCTACTCGACGACTGTACCTTTCTTTCTGGCATCCGGCATAAAGCAACGGCCCTTACTAAGTTCACCTATGTCAGCCGCCATGCCGGGATCAGCATGTGGGCATAACAGTAAATTACAACGCCGTTGTCCTTGATTTCCGCAAGCAGACCTCGTGGATAACCCTCTTTTACCGCAAAGACGAAGACTTATTCAGGGACACGATGAGAGGAAAAGATATCATAGAGGCCTCGCGTCTAGCCTTTTGGTAGAAAGGAACGTTTCGGCAAGCTCCTTTTGCGCTCAGACCCATCAGTGTCCTACTAGTTTGTTTTCGCCTGCTCGAGAGCTCGCAATGGTGCGTGATGGGATGGTTTTATATTGTGTGCGCCGCCAGCCACGTCAAAACAATTGTTCTTTAGACTACGTGCTACTTAGAGTCAGGCAATCAGTGAACCATGCCCAATACTTCGTAAGAGTCACGGCAGAAGCTGTGAGTGGCCTTGATATCGAGGAGCTACTATATGGGTTGACAGCAAAGCCGGAAGACACAATTACGGCCGCTAGTGAAACACTAGCACATCAGCGTGACCGCCTGTCTGAGCTATTGGCTTCTGCAGCGGCGAAAGAATACATAGACCAGTTTCTTACCTTTGCGGGCCTCAAGTTGATGAGCAATGAAGAGGTAGCAAAAACCCATGCCATATACGAGGCTAAACTGGTGGCCAGGAAGGCTACTTCGCTCGGGTCGTCTCTGCTATGTCTGTAAACAGCAGTTGCGAGCCACTTTCTACCCATAGACAACTGCGAGCACCTTGCGAGGGATTTTAAAAATGATCCGCCCATCCAGGCCTCTATGACAAGCATCAGCAGCCACCTCTGCTTCAGGTACGGCCTGGTACTAGCGTCAATTTCAGCTGACATGATAGCATACAGGCATGCTAAAAAAAACCAGAGTCAAAAATAATAAACGACGATTGTAACAGCGGCACAGTCAGCGCAACGGAATACGGAACCGTCAGCGGTACCATCTCAGGAAGTGACACAAGTCATACTTTTTCGACAATGATTTGTGATCCCTATTTTTAACGCGGCGCACTTGTTTCCAGCAAGACGAGGCATAGCTCACAACCTGTCACGAAGCGTAAAAACGATTAGCTGTATACTACATGTAAAGGATTTCTTTAAGTGAAAACTATAAACGTTTTGCGCCGGCCTCGGGGGATGTGGTGGGGTAGGGTGTTGTCTGGATCACCCGGGTAACGAATGCTTTTCTCTCGTTCCGAAATGGCCCCCATCTGGACGCTCCCATTGGTGTTTTAGGCCATGGGGTTGCTGGCTTGCTGGCCCAAAATATCCCTACTACATCTACTACTCTCACTTCGCCCTAGCTAGCAAGTAATTCATTCAAGCAGACATTCCTTCATGTGAGCAGTTAACATCTGCCTGACGCACCACGTCAAAAACTACAACATTTTGTGTGTATATGGTAGTGCATAGATTTACCACTGTTTGAAACAGCATTTTTCTGGCTTATTTTTCGGCTGTTCCGTCACACGCTTGACAAAAAACACCGACTGTGAAAGTAAATGCCGACACAGGAGGGAAGATAATTACTGCGAGGTAAGACCCTTTGTTCTTTCATTCATCAACCAGATACACATTTTTCACAACATATATTTCTACCACTGCTCACATAGTATATGCACTCAAGAAACTCGGGCGAGTGAGGGCGAGGAAAGGCCGGCTGGACCAAAAGCAACACTTTGGGTCCTTAAAGTGCTGGCTCACCATTTGGGTGGTGGTGGCGGCAGGGTGTGTGTGCATGTGGGCCTTATACTATATATATATATATATATATATATATATATATATATATATATATATATATATATATATATATATATATATATATATGTATATATATCTTTGTTCCAGGCAAAGCGCAACCGTTCTAAGTCGACAAAATGACTTGAACTTTTGTCCTTTCATTAGAATAGACATTACTACATTTGCCACTAGAGTATAAAGTATAGTTGTATGCATGCATTTGTATGATTGATGTTAATTCCTTTAAACCCTGCAGGTAAGATGCATACAGACCAGTATATATTTTGCAAGTGGGATGGGACCTCATAAATATTCTGAGATCAAACGTCCAGGTCATTCTTGTCAACCTATAGTTGCTTTCGTTATACTTCTTTGTAAAATGCAGATGCGATTTTCTCTGAAAAAGTAGCCCTTAAGTCGTAATTTTATGGCGTCATTTTTTTCCATCCGATGTCACGGACACTAGTTCATTTTTTGAAAAATGTCGAGGCTTATTCCTATATGAACAATTCGTAACAAATTCATGATGAAATGTATAATTGCACACTAGCTCACGACGTATTACCTACCATTTACACATGTGGTGCCCGCAATATGACGGGGGCACACACTGGAAGTAGTCTGGATATCACACTTTTCTCCAAAAGGACAGCCAACACCGTTGCATTTGTTTTCTCTGATAGCCTCCCTTCCAGATCCCTTCAGTTATTAAATCAAAATTTAAAATAAAAGAATAAAGTAGGAAATACATTGCTTCTTTGGCGTGTGTATGCGGTCTGACGCATACACATTCATCCGCGCACATAATCGTACATGTATACTTTACTAGCAGTAAAATAACCTTTTAGCTCAATCTCAAAGAAAGTCATATTTTATCTTGATAACCGTGATGGCTAGCAAAAGAGAAACAATACTCTCTCTCTCTCTCTCTCTCTCTCTCTCTCTCTCTCTCTCTCTCTCTCTCTCTCTCTCTCTCTATATATATATATATATATATATATATATATATATATATATATATATATATATAACTGGAGAAGAACCATTTATGTCTTTATTTGTTTCTGAACACCCTCCATAAAATTCATCTGTTGAAAATATGATAAGGTCAGATTAATCGAGAGGATAAATTTAATGTTTGATTTAACCTGAAGACAGAATAGAGTGAACGATTGCTTAGGACATGCACAATATAAATATAAAACAATCTCTGTACCTCAAAGCTCATGTAAAGTGTAGTTCCCTTTAAAATTTGCATTACGAGTCGAAGACAAGAACCTACTCTAGTACCAGTCCTATCTACCTATGAAATTTATAGACTTTAAAAAGTCCTCTACTGTAAAAGTAAAGTAAAGAAACAATTGCTGTAAATTAGAAAAGGAATATACAAATGATCACATTTATACAGAACACTCAGAAATATAACGCATATTGTCGTCATTAAATTGCAAAATTAAACTAAGTAAAACCTTTATATTTTTAATTCATAATTTTATACCACAATACTTTTAAACCTAAAAATGCAAGCGTTTTATACCGGCATGATGTTGCTTTAATAAGTATGCAGGAAGCATTCAGCAAACGTTTGAACACACCAATCATTTCAAACCTCGGTTTAACTATCTATAGCAACAGCAGTTCAAGTTATCAGCAGATTTGGGGAAGCAAAGAAAAAAAAAGAAAAAAAAAAAAGAAAGAAAAATAAACACTACAGTAAGATAAGCTCTGGTCTTAAAAGGCTTGGTATCTGCTCAACTAATAATCCACATGTAACAACGGTAAGCACTCACTTACACAGAGAGAGAGAGAGAGAGAGAGAGAGAGAGAGAGAGAGAGAGAGAGAGAGAGAGAGAGAGAGAGAGCTCATACCGTCGAACATGTTGCATAGTTCAATTCACAGAAACTCTCATCCACCACGCAGGATGATGACCTTTTAACCCTGTGCACCCGGAAGAAGGAAGTAGCGTCTTTGTCATTCAGTAAAGTGGTGGCATGGATATAGGCAAAGCCTTGAAAATAAATAACTAGGTATTACTCTCTTACAGAAGCTCTTTAAAGCCAAGATGAGACGTGAAGAATATATATTTTGCTAATATTATCAACACTTTTACCAATATTCGTAATACCTTTGCACATATTCACAAATAAATTAACAAATATACGCAAGACATTGAAGATTTTAGTAATAACTTTGCGATTATTCGCAAAAGTACTGGGAATCTTCGAGAAATCATTGTAAAAATCGCAATAAATGTTCGAGCATACGCAAAAGTATTGCGAATATTCGCAAATTTTCTTACTATATACGCAATACCTTGCCGAATATACGCAACCATTTTGCTTTGTCAACATTCCCGATTCTTTTTCATCGAGTTTTTACAATGTATGTATGTATGTATGTATGTATGTATGTATGTATGTATGTATGTATGTATGTATGTATGTATGTATGTATGTATGTATGTATGTATGTATGTGTGAGTGTATGTATGTATGTATGTATGTATGCATGCATGCATGCATGCATGTATGTATGTATGTATGTATGTATGTATGTATGTATGTATGTATGTATGTATGTATGTGTGTGTGTATGCATGCATGTATGTATGTATGTATGTATGTATGTATGTATGTATGCTTATATGCACTAATTTATGAATCCCTGTACACACATTTTATTTTGTTTTTATGTCTGTGTGCGGTTATGTTTGGATATCTGCATGCTAGTATGTACGCGTGCATATATGTATGTATGTGTGTATACATACATGCATGCATTTATGTAGGTATAAATGGATGGATGGATTTGTGTGTGTATGTATCTGTATTCTCTATATTTCGGTGTGAATGTGTGTCTGTTTGTATGCATCTCTGTATGAATGTATGCATTCATGTATGTATGCATTTATGTGGTCAGTTTAATGATTAGGTGAAGTGAGATGAAACTTCACCTAATCATCAAAATTAACTTAAACATACATACAGGCAGACGGAAAGACAGAGAGACAGACGTATATAGATACATACAAAGCACGTACATACAGGAAAACATAGACCGACATAGAGGCAGACATACATATATACACACATACATACATAAATCCATCCATTCATCTATCTATCCATCCGTCCAAATGGACATACACAAATTTACATACAATGGTGCTTAAATAGATAAATACACACCAACATACCTACTTATCTATCTACCAAATAGTTACCTGACTAAATCTCTACCAAAAGGAATTTAGATTATTAGCTAAACGTATTATACATATTTGCAACGTATCATAAATTTTTTTTGGCATACTTCTTTGGGTGGTTGACTGGTTGGTTGCTTTGTTTGTTGGTTTAACGGTACTTTCAGCACATTATTAACTATAATTTGCCGAGGAAATGGGAGCTAAGTGTACTTCCCAAGGATACACCGAAGTAGCCGATCCGGGCTGTCCTGGTGCATGTATCGAACCCGCCACCCATGGATTACGAGTCTGGCGATCTACCAATTGAGCAACAGCGGCTCCTTAATCGTAAATGCAATATAAATATTCGCAAAGATATTCCGATTATTCGCAAGCATATTGTGAATTATTTAGCATTGCGAATATATGCAATACATTTGAGAATATTCGCAATAAAATGTACTTCCATGCTGTTTTGGTTGCTGCTTGTTTGTGTAGAATTCCATAGTTTTTAATTATTTTGTTTATAATTTTATACAGATTCAAATTATTAGCATTTCAATTAAAAATTATATTAATTTATAATAATGCAATTGATTTATTTATGAATAATCCAATTTAATTATTTATATTGTACATAATTTTATACAGATTTAGATTATAGTAATTTCTTTATTATTCCATAAATTGGCATCTCGACGACATTACGACAAGCTTGCTCTTCACACGTTAAAGAGCTTCAAAGGTCAGAGGTCAATCGGAGAGAAAAGTCTACATTGAGCAGCGACTTCGGTGATTACAAGCTAAAGCAAAGCAGAATGTGATGCATGATGTGTAACTGTTATGCTGACTGTCAAATGAGGCCAAATCTTTCATATTTTTTGCATTTATAATATTTCTGTTGCATTCGAATTTTTAACACCTCGTTGAGCGTCATGAATTTTTGCCCTGAATGACCTCTTACCAACTTCCAAAATGAATACTATTAAATTCGTATGTCTACTCCGAGGATGTGTAGTTTGGTCTTGTTTTTTCCTTCTATGCTACAAGCTTTCAGTAATCAAGAGTGACTATAGTATGGGCCAGTTCCATTCTGAATCGTACATCACCTTCGGTCTTCGAAAGTATTTACCTGGGTCAGTTAATATCTATCTGAGGTTTATTTAACCCCTTTATACCTTACAAAATTTATGCCACACCTTCCAAAATAATGCAGTCTGAATAAAAACGGCATTATAATAGTTTTGTAAAAATCACAATTAGGTACAGTTAAAATAGCAAGTAATTTAGACATTATTATTATAAAAGAAGACAAAATTAAAAAAAACATCCAAAAAATATATATAAAAAACCCCACATGCATGCAGAATAAGTAATAATTAAAATAATAATCAAAATATTCAGATGACATTCCTTTTTTCCAGATCAAAAATAAGTACAAATAAAAATAGAAATATAATTATATAATAATGCTGATATTTTATCACAATTTTAAAATTAAGAAATTGAATCAGATTGTAAGATAAATAATCTTAATAATAATAATTTATATGTTTATCAGACATTTACATATATTTAGGAATTATTTGTATTTTTAACAAGAACAACAACAATAATAATAATAATAATAATAATAATCATGTCTACATTACATGCTCTTTTTAAATGCTATTCAGATGACAATATTTTTTACACTTTTTTTTACCAAATCAGTGATGAATACATATAAAGATAGAAATGTAAAATCAAATAATTGATACTTTTATTGTAAGGTGCACGGTGGTAATGTGGATCTATACTGTATAACCATGCAAGATGCCTACTACTTTAATGACTATGACTATAATAAATGGATACAAAACAACATTAACAAAATTCTCTAAATCATATGTCATTCTCTAAATCATAAATATGTCAGATAATTAGTTTATAGATTTTTATCATTTTTATATCATATGTTAAACATTCCATAAAAATGCAGTATGAACATAAGTGTCTTCCATTTTTTAATTATATTCAATTCATATTTACATGGCTTAAGGCTGGCATGCTAAATGCCATGTAAATATGATTTAACATATGATTTAGAGAATTTTGTTAATGTTGTTTTGTATCCATTTATTATAGTCATAGTCATTAAAGTAGTAGGCATCTTGCATGGTTATACAGTATAGATCCACATTACAACCGTGCACCTTACAATAAAAGTGTCAACTATTTGATTTTACATTTCTATCTTTATATGTATTCATCACTGATTTGGTAAAAAAAAAATGTGTAAAAAATATTGTCATCTGAATATTTTAATTATTACTTTAAATATAGTCTAAGCATTTAAATGCTACTTAATTATAAAATGTTACTAAAATATTATAAAGTCATTTTTATTCAGACTGCATTATTTTGAAATGTGTGGCATATAATTAAGAACAAAATGATAAAGTCTATATTCTTACTGATTATAGCGGATGGTATTGTGGACGTTTTATACAGAATAAATGTACCGACTTTGAGTTTTTCCTGCGCGATATCCGCATCGCAAACACTCATCTTACAACGTGTCTTAGGCTGTGCTTGTACTATAAATAGCATTACTTTTAACATTGCACTCGCCGTTAACAACTTTATTTTTCCAAATTAAAAAAGTTTGCGCATACGGAACAAGGTTTGGTTTTAAATTTTGTAAGGTATAAAGGGGTTAAATAATCCTCAGCTAGATAATAACTGGCCCAGGTAAATACTTTCGAAGACCGAAGGTGGTGTACTATTCAGAATGGACTGGGCCCATACTTTAATACATTTCAGCTATTTCCTTGCAATAAAGGAAATATAATTTCAATTACGATTGAAATTAGAAACATGTACGGTTACATTAAAAAAAAAAATGAACATTGACACTGCAACAACTGTGACCAGGAGCAATTGTTTTGGTACATGTATAGTAAATTTTCACTATGAAAATATTTGTCATATTCGGTGTTCATTTTGTTGTAGTACTTACAGCCAGTCACAATGAGTACGAGATAAAGTCCCTTTGCCATCTTTGTATCACACTACCTGAAAATGTCTGACAAAGATTCTGTATGTTAAACGAATGATTTATAGAAAAGTGACAACAGAAAAACATTATGTTATTTAGGCAAACCTTTTCATGAGGAATTTAAGTGTTTACAATTTTATAATTTTTATTATTTTATATTGTGTGCACTAAATGTGGATTTCATATAGTATACAGCTATATAACGGTTTAATGGTTGAGGAGATTTGGACTTGCTGTTAAAATATGGTGACATTCAATGTTTTCAAAAATTTAAATGTAAGTATTACCAAACTATGATACACCCGATTTGCTTTAAATTTATCTGAGACATTAAAAGATAAAGCAAGGAAGGAATCAAGGAAAGTTTGAAGTATCTGAAAGCTATTTTAAAATATACTTGTATCCATAGATTGACAAACGTCCAAATGTTATCCAAGACGCTTACAATCAGAATGCTGAAAGTACTGTAAGGCTTAGACTACATAAAAGTGTTAGGTGATGGTTGATTTCTTTTTTTTCTTGAGCTCGGTAGTATGTGTTAATTTAACATCCTCTAAATAAATGTTGAGGCATGAATCAATCATCCTTGTGAAATAGCTAATGAACTTAGCTTCAACTGTGCAGTACAGATCAAACCTGCTCTGCAATGCTGTGTGAAACATTTTTAAAATATTAGAAATCAAAAAAATAAGATAAAACACTGTTGTCAAAAAGATTTTGACCATGTCTGATTGTTGCAACACAGCTCAACTCAGCAGTCTACTCAGATGTCTTTGAGGACCAGCAAGTGTTACTTGGTAATGTACAATGTCTTGTTCTTCTAGCTTATTTTGTGTGTTTGTGGTCAGAAAGCGCCACATGAATTTAGTGTAGCTATATATAATGCTATGTAGCACTATCGATTCGGATCTAGGGTAGCATCGGCGGCTTTTTTCAACGTGAAATTGACAAGTATATGCAACCCTTCTTGCACAACTTTCGAGTATGGGATGTTTTTGCGTTTTGAGAGAGAGAGAGAGAGAGAGAGAGAGAGAGAGAGAGAGAGAGAGAGAGAGAGAGAGAGAGCAGGCTTCTCAAAGTCCAGGACTGATCACAACAAGTGACATATGCTTATGTTTAAAACAACTTAAGAGTCTACGTGTATTTATATAGGCTGTTACTGCTGATCAACCACTACATGGGAGTAAATTATCTGCATTTTGAGTGCAAAGTTTGAGTGAAATGAGCCAGAACATAATGCAGGTTACTATTTCATCAGGATGCGAACTTCAATGCAGCTTACATAATTTGGTTAGTTTTGAAAATAGACTGTAGCATATGAGCGCAATGTCGTTGCGTCAGTAATGTCCTGTTTTACCGAGACACGAGAATCAGTGGCATAAACACAATTGTCCATCGAATAGGAAGTCACGAAAGTATTCAAACAATTTTAATATCCATTATAGTTTTGTGATCTCCAATGCATTATATGTTCAGGGTTTTTAATAATACAAATTGGGTTGAAAACCCTATCAATTTATATCCACTGGTGTTTAAACTTAACGGATACAGCCACTGTAAGCTTTACTTGCATTTGTTTTTTATTATTCGCTGGAGGAAAAATGTGTAATATCTTTATCTATCAACAAGATTTTAATACTGAAAAGAATACTTATCTATCAATTAGCATTTAGTAAGTTACTCTCTATGTATATGCTAGTATTACACCTTTTCTACAGACAAGAGAATTCTCTTGCTCAGTCTGTCCGCCCGACCATATGTCCGCCTGTTAATACATCTGTCCATCCTTCAATCCTTTCTCCTTCATCATTGGGTGGAATCACACAAAATTTGGTAATAACACTTTCCTGCGTTTTAATGTGGTACTCAAAGAAAATTGTTTTGGGCTCCACACCTTGGTGCTCCAAAGTGGGTGGAGGGTGTCAAAAGTTACATTTCTGAAATCATTCTCTGTAGAGACGGGTGGCGGTTGGTTAACGGTGAATATCATTTTGCCCCCAAACTACCTATGTTATTTCTCAAATAAAAATATAAAAAAACTGATTGATCCATTATTCTATATCTAAATAGAAAGGATAGCGATTGGAGATGACAGTCGAAGTAGTTCTAGCTTTGATAAATCACTAAGGTCTTATAGTACTGGAAAACTATTCAGTCTTGAAATAAGTCTGAAACCTTGTAATATTAGAAAGAAATAAATGCAAACAACTTTTCCTCCATCATTCGATATTAGTAATTTCCTTGTATCAAAATGGTAATTTTCAGTAAGTCATCATTTGCTAGCGTGAAAGTTCCATTACCATTCTTTTAATTTTAAATATGCGTGTACTATTTCAAAAGTCAAAATATGCAATATCTGCTAGTTGAACTTATAAAGTGTTAAATTTCATCATCTTCGGGTTCTTTAATATAGTATAATACTTTCCTCTTAAGATTACACGTGAAAAGATATAAAGGGAGCAAATTATTTTTCCATAATGGTTATTGAAATACAAGACAATATAACACTACTGATAAATGTTCTCTTATCAATTTCATATACTGTAGAGACAATTTACTAATATACACTACTGATGAATGTTCTCTTATCAAATACATATACTGTAGAGACAATTTACTAATATACACACTTGATGAATGTTCTCTTATCAATTACATATACTCTAGAGACAATTTACTAATATAAACGAATGATGAGTGTTCTCTTGTCAACTACATATACTGAATAGACAATTTGCTAATATGCTAATTTTCAAATTTTTCTCATTCACAACACACGATTATAACCATACCCTAGAACTTATAAAGTCTTTGTTTGTGAAGTAAATTATAATGACCATACCCTAAAACTTATAAAGTCTTTGTTTGTGAGGTGAATTATAATGACCATACCCTAGAACATATAAAGTCTTTGTTTGTGAGGTGAATTATAATGACCATACCATATGCCTAGGACTTATCGGGTCCTTTTTTGTGTTGTGAATTATAATGACCATACCCTAGAACTTATAAAGTCTTTGTTTGTGAGGTGAATTATAATGACCATACCCTAGAACTTATAAACTCTTTGTTTGTGAGGTAATTTATGTCCTTCTATATGATCCATGAGACGCGTCAAGCACAACAATAGCAGTATTTTGCTTTGTTCTCTCATAGCCGCAGATTTTTCAATATAAGCTAGAACGTTTTCTTCCAGAAGAAAATGCATATGTCATATACATTTTTATCAAAAACGTTTTTAAATACAGAACTTGTTTCTATGATTTTTTGTTGTTGTTTGTTACCAAATTAGAGTCTTTTTTTTAATCTATTATTTAAGATTGGACACGCATACCAGGGAACATAGCATGTGTAATTTAGTCCAGTATAGATAGGTATCAGATAAGTGCTACGCTGATGCTACAGTTTCAGTACCTGATTCATTCTGCCCAGTCAGTGTGTGTGTGTGTGCGTCTGTGTGTCAGGGAGAGAGAGAGAGAACATGCAATATATAAGTGGATTTTTATATATTGACCGTTCGTTATGAGCATATTATGCAAAGGAGAATAACAAAATTTGAATCTTTCTAAAATATTGTCTAATGAAATTTCCTGAACCATTTTGTAGTTGTATAAATAAGTACAGACATCAGTCATAAAAATGGAACATAAAGGTTGTAAAATCTCTGAAAAAGGATCAGTGGTCCCACTCCAATCACTTATATTCGTTAAAATATATCTAAATTGGTTCCTACAATTGACTTCCATAAATGCGCATGACAAAATGAATTTTGAATTGATTTCTGGACCTTCATTTTCAGAAAGATACATTTTGTATGTGTGTGTGTGGGTGTGGGTGTTTGTGTGTGTGTGTGTGTGATCCTGTATACTTTTAATATTAAATATGCATCAAAGTTCGAAATATTTCTTCAATAATAGGTTAATAATTCACTCACCTTTCCTAGCTCCCGTCCTCTCAAGAATGTAGACAGAGTCCGTGATGGTACCTATATAAACAAGTCACCGTATACACTTCCATATAACTAGCCAGATATACAGATATCCTAAATCCCATTACAAGTTTGGTATTTGGCACAAGTCTTACATAGTTAATCACGAAATATGTTCCTTTATGCACATTCCTAAAATTAATTTTGTAAGATAAAAAAATTTCCCCACCATCCGAAGCAAAAGTAGAAATTAACAGCCACTCTTTTTATTGGGTACTGGTGGTTGGCAGTTTATATGAATAGATTTTTGTCTTCTCTTATTATCCCATTTCTGCCACATTCGACTAGTTTGAATATTGGATCAGGAAGATTTAAAGGCTTCCTTGTTGAAAACCCCCACAGGGACTCATATTTCGACTCACCACACCTATTAGCATTTCATATACATTATATAAATAAGCCACAAATAAACATTGTTCATGCATGTTCTCATTCAAAGTCGTCAAATGAAATTCAAAACTTTTAAAGGTAATCGACAAATACAGGAATTTACAACACAACTGCAAGCTCATCTAACACTCACAGGGAAGATGTATACCTTTCCTTCGACCTTATTCCGTCCTTTTTGGGAGATAAGAGAGTGACTGATTAAATTAGGCTTACGGTGCTGTTGCATCAGAGCTGGGGGATTATTCGATGAAATAAATCTTGTGTCTTTTACATCTTTAATGTATTTTAGCTTTCCATTTATTCATTACGTCTTTGACGTCAGTGTTAATAAACTCGAGATGTCGAGTTTCCAAGTTTCAAGGTCATTCTATATGGTTTCGATACTATGTTGAAAAAATAACGCACATTATTGCACTGCGAGCAACTTGAAACTATTAAAAGAGGGAAAAGTTTAGCATAATGCTAACTAGTACATTTGGTTCATTTTTACCCTACATGACAATATATTGGTTTATAGTCACGGTCTAACGTACACAGTTTAAACGCTACTTTTTGTATTTGGAAATACTTGACTATCTTTTATGTCGAGCAGAATTAAATCGCAGCTCAAGCGGTTAAAAAATATGACCTCGGGTATTTTTCACTAGTCAGTAAATAAACTGTAAGTAAAACAAGTTAAGTATGTGCCTCCAAATGTAAAATTGCAGGTTTATACGGGATTAGAGAAATATTCGAGGCGGTATGGATGTGTCACAAAGAACAACGGGAAGTATTTTCAGTTACAACTACATCTTTAAATCACTTCTTAAAAAAACAAGTAAAATAAAATATGTAAAAAAACTATCGAAATCGTAATTCTTCATAAAACTTTCGAGAAAGTAAAGACTCTGTGTCTTGTTTAGATTTTAACGTGAAAATTTGATGCAAATGGCACCAATATCTGCTTTTATCCTTCATTTACAGATAGGTTTGACTAAACTCATTGTAAAACGTAACGAAAATGTCTCTGTAAAGCACTCAAAACTTAGTGTCACAACTTTTCGCAGTCACATGACATAGACGAGTGCTGGTGGCTCTGTCATATATTATACGGAATGGCTTCGTTGATAATCTTCTCCAATATGTAATAGGTTTGCCGAGAATTTACAACAAAATCAAAATATGTTAGTCACATGACAAAATCCATATATATATATATATATATATATATATATATATATATATATATATATATATATATATATAACTAAATCAGAATCGATAGCTAAAGTTGAGGTTAAATTTCAGTGTCAAAACATTCAACAGTTTGAATTCAAGCAATCAAATGTATTTTATTCCGTTATGAAGGTGTTTTAAAAATAATAAAATAATGCTAATCTGTGCGATCATGAAAGTGAAAATGGCGCAGATGTAAAGCGATTACTTCGCTATAAAGTGTACTTGAATCATTTGCGTTTGTCATCATGTACGATGCTTATTAGTCATATTCATGGTATACGTTCTCCAGTGGAATGTTTGTTTGTTCATTCCTAAAAAGGAAAACTCAAACTGATGAATACTGAAACGAAATATTACGACAGTCACCAAAAATATCAAAAAGAAAAGATAAGAGATCTCGAAAGAAGAAACATAGCCTGAAGCTCGAAAAGGAGGGAGCATTGCTTCAAAATAATAAATATATATTCTAAGACACTAATCAAACCTTTTTCATACAGTTACTGAAAGCTGTTTTCTTGTAGTCTGAATCAGGTACAAACTCTAAAAACTAAAATACAGAAGATCTAATGTCAATCTGCGAGTTGTGCCAACAACCTGCTACTCTTTAACTCAACGTGGGTAAACAAAAGGAAAGTTACATTTAAGAGATGAGTATGGGGGATTAACAGGCTGAGTCATCATATTATTCCATGTTTTAATCACCTTATTCATAACTATGTGCCGACACATTAGCATGAAAGGCTTGGTTCATTCATTACCTCTCTGTGGTCCCCTTTTGCACCAGTGCTTTCAGATAGGTTGCTATAGTTTTGTAGTGTAAACCTCACTTGTGACATTTTGTTGCTTCATAGATATATGAGCAACAAGCATGATGTAGCATCAGAGTTTAAAATAATGAATCTGCATAGAAGTCTCTGCTAATCCTATATTTCTTTTTCAACGTCAAGAGTAATTTCACAGCAAACAAATTTTAATGTTTCCAGCCTTCGTTTCCAAAACAAAAATCATATAGGTTTTCTCTTCCGAGAAAATATCTTTTACTGTTATATAATACACATTGTTCTTCCATTATACAACTTATTTCCGGAATATGTATGGTTATTGTTCTATTGGTAGAATATTTGACTTACACGAGCAACAATTGCTGTGAATTCTTAAATACTTGTTACAGATTTCATGGAAATCTACTCGATGATATATTGATATCACAAAGTTTTGCGTTGTTAATTCGGATTCTTGTCTATATCAATTTTACAAAGGCAGCGAAGAAAATCTGTTTAATGTCGGATTGTGTTTCACAAGAAGGCATTACTTCTTGTAAAGACTCTCTTTCCCTTCATTCAAACATAATCAATTAGCTTAGTAGTTTATTGTAGCTGTTTGCATACAGTTCTCAGCCCATTGTAATGACTTTCGAACTCATGCGTGATTCTATCGTTCAGCGAAAAATAGGGTAATTTTGAAAACAGCCTCTTATGGATTACACAAAACATGTTAACTTGGCAATTCTTCGTTGAACAACCTTGAACAAAGTTATGGTATCTCATCAGTGATATAAATTATTGAATGCTTATTTTAGTCGACATAAGGGAACTGGATGTCTGCCCTACTCCCTAAAGAGAAGAGAATGATAATGTTTTTGATTTTGTATTACCTAAAGGTTGTGCTAGCTGGTGGCCATACAGTAGTAGTATGACTCTCGCTCTCTTGCATATTTTCCTTGCCTTCTGGACCTTGCTGTGGAAATAATTCCCTTCCTTTTACATCTGTGCAAGATCAGAACCGTTATCACTATCATTACTATCACAACCAGACTGAGTGCAAATACGGCTACTATCACTGTTGCCCTCAGCGCTGTACCATCTGCATTTGAAAAATGATAAAGCGCACATTTCGATAAGTCATTGGATTACTTAATCTCTGATAGATTCTTACAAGCAACTATCTATCTAATTGTTTATATTTAATTTCATTTTTACATGTATGTCTCTACATTCTTTTTACATACCTACCTATCTACCTAACTACCTACCTATCTATATATCTCTCCTAGAAGTTTTACACGTATTCACAACACTGGGTAAGTCTTTGTGCATGTTTAAGCTTTGTCCGTAAATTTTCATTTCACATATTTGGCAACTCAGAAACCAAATAAGCAGCCTCGTCAATCCAAATCCAAAAACAAATCCAGCTACCAGCCTGCGCATGTGTCGGCGGATGTACGGAATAGCATTTCTGACATTAGGAACATACCATACTGGACGTTTTTGTACAGAATTAAAACCTCAGTAAATCAGTAATTAGGTCGTTGAAAAATGTATCCCCAAACAAATGGAATGCCACCGTTGTCATGAACCGAGATCAGTATATTTTGGAATCGGAGCGACAATTCAATGATTTGGAATATTATCAGCATCGTTCAAAACGAATTTATCATGATACAGCACTTGAAATCAGACGTGAACTTTAAAAGTTACACGATTTCGGTGTAAAATTTCCTCATCCGATCGATTTGGATAGGGATTATCAAGCATGACCTTTCTACAAGCAGCCAAACCATGATCCTGCTCGATGTTAGTATAAAGGCTATCAATGTCTGCTGTAACCAGAATGCAATTTTTAGGGGGGGGGGGGGGGGTAATTTTACTCAATATTTCCAGTAAATTTTGTATATCTTTAACATCTGAAAACTGTTTCTTGAGCCAAAGGGTTTAAATACAAATCTATCCATTCAGCAATACGCTCATTCTCACTTAACAAATCTGAAACAATGGACCTACCCAGCGGAACTTACATTGGTATAGTCCACTCTTCGACAGGTTTGTAAATTTTCGGAAGAAGATAAAAATACATTGGTCTTGAATTATTCGGAATCAAGTGGTCGAATTATTTTTGGTCCAAAAACCCTAATCCCTTAACTTTTTAAGTTCACGTCTGATTTCAAGTGCTTTATCATGATAAATTCGTTTTTAACGATGCTGATAATATTCCAAATCATTAAATTGTTTGCTCCTCTTCCAAAATATACTGATCTCGGTTCATGACAACGGCGGCATTTCCGTTATCTGTCTTTTTTGTTACCAAAGATGTTTTGGGGGATAAAGATTTCAATTTCTTAATTTCTGATTTACTGAGGTTTTAATTCTGTACTAAAACGTCCAGTATGCTATGTTCCTAATGTCACAAATGCTATTCAGTCTTAGATTCATCTTCAAGAGGCGTACATTCCCGTTAGACCCTACAGAGGCCTACACATGTTAAACCTACAAGTGCATTCAAGAACCTTTATTTCATCACTGTCGAAATTATAGCGTGATTCCTCCCCGATCGCAACACATTACCGAACGGGTACAGCATTCCTATATTAAAAAAAGTTCAAAGACAGCAATATCATTGTGAGTACAAACGCTGACCGAGAATGATGAATTTCACACAGAAATAATACGATGGACCCTACCAAATATCCATCGAAATCGAATGCAATGCAGTACCTGTGACCAAACTGATGATGTACACTCAAATATCAGAGAAACATACCGGCGATATCCCGAGGTGTATCGGGTGTCATCACTATGTATGTATCTGCAGCACGACCTTGCCACTCTTCTATCGTAAGTGATGCCATTCATTATTTACTCCGAGACATAATTATTAACTTAAAATTTACTTTTGTGATGTCTTTTGAAATTTCATAGTAATTCATGGGAATATACCGAAAATAAGCGTTTATGTTTTGATTTGTTTTGTTTTTTAAGTATGGAAAAGATAAGATATAGAAAGCTACTATTTTTCCTTTCCTTTCCAGTCAGTTCACTTGTTAGAGAGTTTATCGTACGAAGAATACGTTTTTTTAAACCTCGGCGCTCATTGCAGGCTGACACAGTAACTGCATTCATTCTACAATGTTGCAAAAAATAACTCTGCTTTTCAGAAACTGATGAATGAAAAATTTGCCAGCCTAATGCAAAAATACAATTGGCTGTAAAATTTAGGATCGCTAAAATTTCTAAAGCCCCCCCCCCCCTTCCTCACCCCCGTTTAGTGCTTCATATAGGATTTATAGAAGATAAAACCTATGAACATTTCTACCATAAGATTTACCCTTTTCCCCAGAAATCCATAAAAATGGTAACCTAATGTTAATTTCCCCCTTGCACCCCAAATGCCGTAAAAAAAAAAAGAAAAAAAGAAAAAAAAAAGGTTGGCCTTCTTTTCTCTTTTTTCACTCCGCTGGTAAAATTTTAGGGATTATGAAACTAGTAAAGGATATGGTAGTTTTGTTTAAAAAAGGAGGGTATGGCAGGGTATGGACGTTATAGAGAGGTTAGAAGTTTTACTATATTTATAATGGGGATCATAGGGTAGCAGGGGATAGGGAAGTTATTTTTAATTCTAAAAGGTTTAAATTCTATTTTTTTATACCACTTCTTGTAAATCCTACCCTATGTGGTCAGTAAATGAGTGAACGTTGGTCATTTCAAAAGGCATGTTAAATAGTAGGTGGAGTTTTATTATTACATTTCTTGTTATATCCCAGAGAACCCCACACATGATAAATTTGTGGCGTAATATTCATTTCGGTGTTATGTATGATGTTTATATAATATTATAAATATTTTAGGAAATTATAAATGTTTCTTCACTTTAATATTTGCTTAAATCTTTATGTTTATCAGGAAAAACATGTTTAACTAGTGTCCTTGAATTAGGTTGTTTTGATCAATATGTTTTCTCAATTTGAAGGTCAAGGTCGAATTTTTGTTTACAAGTAAAATTCCATTAAGATGACACACATTTTAGAACATTCTGTCATGTGACCAATCTTTATATATACCATGTTTGGTGGACATTTATTCAGTTTTGACATTACCATCAGTCTTGTAAAGAGCTACTACAGTTGTGAAAATTCATTCCAAATTCTAAGAGAGGAATTATTTTAAATATTCATTGGATTATAACAGTGCTCATAAACTTTTGGATTTTGGATTTTTAATTGATGATTTTGGAATTTAACTGAACTTATTCAGAGATTTTGGAATACTTCATTTTGACATCAGCACATCAAGATTTCTAGTACATCAGGATTTTGGAGACCATTAGCACATCATAACATTCAAGGACACAGCCGTGAATTCTAAACATTCTATATTTAGGACTTGTGATTAGAACAATCATTCTTATTGGATAATTAGGATTTCAAAGCACATTACTGTAAGTGACTTTTTGATTTTTCATTTTAATTATCTAGTAATAAATTGCTTGTTGATTTTTTACTTGATTTGTTGGTTTCACTTTCTTTCTGTTACATTTTTCTTAGACCATAGAGTCGTAACAGAAATTGGGGGCTCGTCGTTCCGGGATTGAATTTCTTTAAAGCATATTAGAGATATTAAATTTATCTTTGAAATTCATATTGATTTTGTCTCGGAGAATTTTTTTTTTTTGTCTTTGGCAAAGATTTTTAATAAAGAATTTTTTTTTGTGTGAAACCAACAAGCATTTACAATGGCATCTAATGTTCAGAATTTCATTTCAAAACCTACCCAGGAGGGGTTAGAGTGCATGAGAAAGGATGAGTTGCTCGAGCTTGCCAGAAAATACAGTCTATCTGAGGCAAAAGTATCATTGACAAAACAGGAGATAAAGATTATTTTAATTCAGTATTTAGTAGGAAAGGGAATTTTTGAAAATAGTGCTTTAAGTTTGAAGAGAAAGCCTGTATCTGGTTCTGACAGGAAATTAAGGGAATTAGAGTTAAAGAACCAGATGGATTTAGAGTTAGCAAAGCTTCAGATTCAGAGAGAGAGAGAAAAAGAAGAGAGGCAGATGGAGAGAGAGAAGGAAGAGAGGCAGATACAGATAGAGAGAGAAAGAAGAGAGGCAGATACAAATGCAGAAAGAAGAGAGGCAGATGGAGAGGGAGAGAGAGAAAGAGGAGAGACAGATGCAGATGCAAAGAGAAGAAAGGGAAATGCAATTTAAGTTAAGAGAATTAGAACTGGCAAACAGAGCACACTCCACTCCTTTAAACACAAGTCCAGGTTTTAATGTTACTAGATATATTAGGTTAGTACCCCCTTTTCAGGAAAAAGAAGTAGATAAATACTTTCTTCATTTCGAGAAAATAGCTGAAAACTTGAAATGGCCCAGAGAGCATTGGACTTTGTTATTACAAAGTGTACTTATTGGCAAAGCTCGTGAAGTCTACACTTCACTGTCAGTACAACAAAGCACTGATTATGATGTGGTTAAGGAGTACATCTTGAAAGCTTATGAGTTGGTACCAGAGGCATATCGACAAAGGTTTAGGAATTGTAGAAAAGAAACTGGACAAACTCATGTCGAATTTGCAAGGGATAAAGAACAACTATTTGATAGGTGGTGCTCAGCCAAGAAAGTTGATCAAGCTTATGACAACCTCAGACAGCTCGTATTAATTGAAGAGTTCAAGAGGTGCATCCATAGTGATGTTAAAACCTATCTTGACGAGCAGAATGTGGAAACTTTGGAAAATGCTGCTCGTATGGCTGATGATTATTCCTTGACTCAAAAAATTTCATTTGGTAATAAATCGTCCTCTCAGCAGTTTTCTGGTAAAAAACCATTTCAATCTCATTCGAGTACTTCCAAATTTCACAACAGCACAACTGTTAGGAATCAAACATCTGATAAGACTGATCAGAAATCCTTATCTCTTCCTACGTGCACTTATTGTAAAACGAAAGGGCACGTTATTTCTGATTGCTTCAAGTTGAAAAATAAGCAACAGAGTAAAGACAGAGCTTTTCCAAATGCTCTTATTTCTACGAGGTCAAGGTCACAGTCTTGTATTGAAAGCAATACATTTGTTGGGTCAAACAAACCCCAGTCTGATTCTATTTTGGAGGCTTATGAACCATTCATGTCAGAAGGTTCTATATCACTTATTGGTGATTCTGCCAAACCTATCCCAATTAAAATATTAAGGGACACTGGAGCTTCTCAGAGTCTTTTATTATCAGGTACTTTGCCTTTGTCTGAGGAGTCCTCTTCAAGTGAAAGTGTTCTTGTTCAGGGAGTTGAGTGCGGCTTTGTAAATGTTCCTCTTCATTGTGTAAATTTGGCATCAGGCTTAGTTTCTGGACCTGTGACTGTTGGGGCAGTGACTTCTTTACCCATAGAGGGTGTTCATTTATTACTAGGCAATGACCTAGCTGGAGATAAGGTTGTGGTTAATCCACTTGTAACTGACAAGCCTTGTTTGGATCAGAAAGTTGATCCTGTCGAAACTGAAATCCCTGATTTGTACCCTGCTTGTGCAGTTACTAGAGCTATGGCAAAAAGAGCTCTTGAGAGTGATGTTGATCAGGATATTATTCCTTTAGCTGACACATGTATTGGTCAGTTTTTTGATGAGGTCACTTTTTCCTCAGGTATTGATCAATCAAATGGTATTGATCACAGTGATCCTCTTTTGGCAACTCATTCTCTTTGTTCTAATCAGGATGACAAACGACAATCCCTTGTCGTTGAACAGGAGCAAGATCCCGAGACATCTTGTTTGTTTCAGAGGGCTATTAGTGAAACTGAAGCCACACAAGTTCCAGTGTGTTACTTTGTGAAAAATGGGGTCCTTATGAGGAAATGGAGACCACCTGATGTACCCGCTGGTGACGAGTGGTCAGTGAGCTATCAAATTATTGTTCCTAAGTCATATCGACAGGAAATTCTTAATTTAGCCCATGAAACTCCTTTGGCTGGTCATTTAGGAGTCCGTAAGACTTATCACAAGATCTTGAATCATTTTTATTGGCCGAAACTCAAAAGTGATGTTTCTAAATACTGCAGATCTTGTCACACTTGTCAAATGGTAGGAAAACCCAATCAGAAGATACCTAAGGCTCATCTGCAACCTATTCCTGCATTTGATGAACCATTTAGTAGAATAATGGTAGACTGTGTTGGTCCTTTACCTAAAACCAAGTTAGGCAACCAATACATGTTGACCATCATGTGTGCATCTACAAGATTTCCAGAGGCAATTCCTCTAAGAAATATAAAAACTAAAACTATTGTGAAAGCTTTGGTGAAGTTTTTTACACTTGTTGGCCTTCCCAAATCTGTCCAGTCGGATCAAGGGTCAAATTTTATGTCTGGAATTTTCCAGCAAGTTATGCATGAACTAGGCATCCAACAGTTTAAATCTTCTGCCTATCACCCTGAAAGTCAAGATGCTTTGGAAAGATTTCATCAAACTTGAAGAATATGATTCGATCATATTGCTTTGATACAGAAAAGGATTGGGATGAGGGTGTTCATTTGTTGTTGTTTGCTGTTAGGGAATCAGTTCAAGAGTCGTTGGGTTTTAGTCCCTTTGAACTAGTTTTTGGTCATACTGTCCGTGGACCATTGAAATTATTGAAAGAGAAACTTCTTTCAAATGAAGACTCAAAGATTAATCTTCTTGATTATGTTTCTGATTTCAAATACAAGTTGTCAAAGGCCTGTGAAGTAGCAAGAACTAATCTTCACACTACCCAGTCAAAAATGAAATTAAGGTATGACAGAAATTCACAGGAAAGGAGTTTTAAACCTGGTGACAAAGTTCTGGCTCTCTTTCCCATACCTCAGAATCCTCTTCAGGCTAAATGTTTTGGTCCTTATACCGTTGAAAAGAAAGTAAATGACTTAAATTATATCATTAACACTCCTGGGAGACGGAAACAGAAACAACTTTGTCATATAAATATGTTAAAGGAATATTTTGACAGAGATAGCTCAGCTAATTATTCTGTTAATTTAGTTGTACCTGTCCCACACAGTGAAGATATCAACGATGGAATACAATCAGACTATAGTGACTCTGGTATAACCAATCTTCGGAATTCAGAAATATTGAACAACCTAGACCAGAAACTTTCACATCTACAACAACAGGAAAGAAATGAACTAAAACAGCTATTACATGACTATGAGCACTTGTTTCCCGATGTTCCAACACGAACAAGTAAAATTTATCATGACGTTGACATTGTAGATTCTGCGCCTGTGAAACAGCATCCTTATAGGATGAATCCTCTCAAACAGAACTATCTGAAGAAAGAAATTCAGTATTTACTGGATCATGGAATCAAGTAAAAGTAACTGGAGTTCACCATGTATTCTTGTTCCCAAGCCAGATAATACATTCCGTATGTGTACTGACTATAGAAAAGTCAACAGTGTCACCAAAACTGATTCATTTCCAATCCCAAGAATGGACGATTGCATTTATAAAATTGGAAATGCGGAATATGTCACCAAGTTTGACCTTTTAAAAGGATTCTGGCAAATTCCACTGACTTAAAGGGCAAAAGAAATTTCAGCATTTGCAACTCCAGATGGACTTTATCAATATAAAGTCATGCCGTTTGGAATGAAAAATTCACCTGCAACGTTTCAACGTCTGATGAACATGATAACATTTGGTCTTGATAATTGTGACGCTTATATCGATGACGTCATTATCTACAACAACACCTGGGAAGATCATTTGGAAACCATTCGAAAATTCTTTGATCGACTCAGCGATGTGAATCTGACAATTAATTTGAGTAAAAGTGAGTTTTGCCATGCTTGTGTCACATTTTTAGGACATATTGTGGGACAAGGTCAAGTTAAACCTATAGAAGCTAAGGTCAAAGCTATCTCTGAATTTCAAGTTCCAATTTGTAAAAAGCAACTGATGCGATTTCTAGGTATGGCTGGATATTATCGGAAATTTTGTTCCAATTTTTCCAAAATTGCTGAACCTTTGACAAGTTTATTGAGTAAGAAAACCAAATTTCATTGGTCTGACAAGTGTCAGGAATCTTTTGACAAGTTAAAGGCCATGCTTAAGAATGCACCAGTTCTTTCTGCACCAAATTTTAGCCAATCATTTAAATTATCTGTTGATGCAAGTGATGTAGGGGTTGGTGGAGTATTGATTCAGGAAGACAAAAGTGGTGTGGATCACCCTGTGTGTTATTTTTCTAAAAAACTAAACAAGCACCAGAAAAATTATTCCACAATTGAGAAGGAATGTTTGGCTTTGATATTGGCTTTACAGCATTTTGAAGTGTATGTTACCTCAGCTCTTTCTCCAATTATTGTGTACAGTGATCACAATCCCCTTACTTTCATCAACAAAATGAAAGATAAAAATCGGAGATTGTTGAGATGGAGTTTGATATTGCAAGAATATAACATTGACATCAAACACATCAGGGGAAAAGACAATGTGATTGCAGATGCACTCTCACGTGCCTAGAAATGTAATATTGCTTGATGTAATTAAGTCCAGTATTATAAAACATGTTCTTATGCAATTTTGGTTATTATAGTATTAGATGTATATTCAAAAGAAAGCTTTATTATATAAATCTTTCTTTTTCTTTATGAGGGGAGGTGTTATGTATGATGTTTATATAATATTATAAATATTTTAGGAAATTATAAATGTTTCTTCACTTTAATATTTGCTTAAATCTTTATGTTTATCAGGAAAAACATGTTTAACTAGTGTCCTTGAATTAGGTTGTTTTGATCAATATGTTTTCTCAATTTGAAGGTCAAGGTCGAATTTTTGTTTACAAGTAAAATTCCATTAAGATGACACACATTCTAGAACATTCTGTCATGTGACCAATCTTTATATATACCATGTTTGGTGGACATTTATTCAGTTTTGACATTACCATCAGTCTTGTAAAGAGCTACTACAGTTGTGAAAATTCATTCCAAATTCTAAGAGAGGAATTATTTTAAATATTCATTGGATTATAACAGTGCTCATAAACTTTTGGATTTTGGATTTTTAATTGATGATTTTGGAATTTAACTGAACTTATTCAGAGATTTTGGAATACTTCATTTTGACATCAGCACATCAAGATTTCTAGTACATCAGGATTTTGGAGACCATTAGCACATCATAACATTCAAGGACACAGCCGTAAATTCTAAACATTCTATATTTAGGACTTGTGATTAGAACAATCATTCTTATTGGATTATTAGGATTTCAAAACACATTACTGTAAGTGACTTTTTGATTTTTCATTTTAATTATCTAGTAATAAATTGCTTGTTGATTTTTTACTTGATTTGTTGGTTTCACTTTCTTTCTGTTACATTTTTCTTAGACCATAGAGTCGTAACAGAAATTGGGGGCTCGTCGTTCCGGGATTGAATTTCTTTAAAGCATATTAGAGATATTAAATTTATCTTTGAAATTCATATTGATTTTGTCTCGGAGAATTTTTTTTTGTCTTTGGCAAAGATTTTTAATAAAGAATTTTTTTTTGTGTGAAACCAACAAGCATTTACAATGGCATCTAATGTTCAGAATTTCATTTCAAAACCTACCCAGGAGGGGTTAGAGTGCATGAGAAAGGATGAGTTGCTCGAGCTTGCCAGAAAATACAGTCTATCTGAGGCAAAAGTATCATTGACAAAACAGGAGATAAAGATTATTTTAATTCAGTATTTAGTAGGAAAGGGAATTTTTGAAAATAGTGCTTTAAGTTTGAAGAGAAAGCCTGTATCTGGTTCTGACAGGAAATTAAGGGAATTAGAGTTAAAGAACCAGATGGATTTAGAGTTAGCAAAGCTTCAGATTCAGAGAGAGAGAGAAAAAGAAGAGAGGCAGATGAAGAGAGAGAAGGAAGAGAGGCAGATACAGATAGAGAGAGAAAGAAGAGAGGCAGATACAAATGCAGAAAGAAGAGAGGCAGATGGAGAGGGAGAGAGAGAAAGAGGAGAGACAGATGCAGATGCAAAGAGAAGAAAGGGAAATGCAATTTAAGTTAAGAGAATTAGAACTGGCAAACAGAGCACACTCCACTCCTTTAAACACAAGTCCAGGTTTTGATGTTACTAGATATATTAGGTTAGTACCCCCTTTTCAGGAAAAAGAAGTAGATAAATACTTTCTTCATTTCGAGAAAATAGCTGAAAACTTGAAATGGCCCAGAGAGCATTGGACTTTGTTATTACAAAGTGTACTTATTGGCAAAGCTCGTGAAGTCTACACTTCACTGTCAGTACAACAAAGCACTGATTATGATGTGGTTAAGGAGTACATCTTGAAAGCTTATGAGTTGGTACCAGAGGCATATCGACAAAGGTTTAGGAATTGTAGAAAAGAAACTGGACAAACTCATGTCGAATTTGCAAGGGATAAAGAACAACTATTTGATAGGTGGTGCTCAGCCAAGAAAGTTGATCAAGCTTATGACAACCTCAGACAGCTCGTATTAATTGAAGAGTTCAAGAGGTGCATCCATAGTGATGTTAAAACCTATCTTGACGAGCAGAATGTGGAAACTTTGGAAAATGCTGCTCGTATGGCTGATGATTATTCCTTGACTCAAAAAATTTCATTTGGTAATAAATCGTCCTCTCAGCAGTTTTCTGGTAAAAAACCATTTCAATCTCATTCGAGTACTTCCAAATTTCACAACAGCACAACTGTTAGGAATCAAACATCTGATAAGACTGATCAGAAATCCTTATCTCTTCCTACGTGCACTTATTGTAAAACGAAAGGGCACGTTATTTCTGATTGCTTCAAGTTGAAAAATAAGCAACAGAGTAAAGACAGAGCTTTTCCAAATGCTCTTATTTCTACGAGGTCAAGGTCACAGTCTTGTATTGAAAGCAATACATTTGTTGGGTCAAACAAACCCCAGTCTGATTCTATTTTGGAGGCTTATGAACCATTCATGTCAGAAGGTTCTATATCACTTATTGGTGATTCTGCCAAACCTATCCCAATTAAAATATTAAGGGACACTGGAGCTTCTCAGAGTCTTTTATTATCAGGTACTTTGCCTTTGTCTGAGGAGTCCTCTTCAAGTGAAAGTGTTCTTGTTCAGGGAGTTGAGTGCGGCTTTGTAAATGTTCCTCTTCATTGTGTAAATTTGGCATCAGGCTTAGTTTCTGGACCTGTGACTGTTGGGGCAGTGACTTCTTTACCCATAGAGGGTGTTTATTTATTACTAGGCAATGACCTAGCTGGAGATAAGGTTGTGGTTAATCCACTTGTAACTGACAAGCCTTGTTTGGATCAGAAAGTTGATCCTGTCGAAACTGAAATCCCTGATTTGTACCCTGCTTGTGCAGTTACTAGAGCTATGGCAAAAAGAGCTCTTGAGAGTGATGTTGATCAGGATATTATTCCTTTAGCTGACACATGTATTGGTCAGTCTTTTGATGAGGTCACTTTTTCCTCAGGTATTGATCAATCAAATGGTATTGATCACAGTGATCCTCTTTTGGCAACTCATTCTCTTTGTTCTAATCAGGATGACAAACGACAATCCCTTGTCGTTGAACAGGAGCAAGATCCCGAGATATCTTGTTTGTTTCAGAGGGCTATTAGTGAAACTGAAGCCACACAAGTTCCAGTGTGTTACTTTGTGAAAAATGGGGTCCTTATGAGGAAATGGAGACCACCTGATGTACCCGCTGGTGACGAGTGGTCAGTGAGCTATCAAATTATTGTTCCTAAGTCATATCGACAGGAAATTCTTAATTTAGCCCATGAAACTCCTTTGGCTGGTCATTTAGGAGTCCGTAAGACTTATCACAAGATCTTGAATCATTTTTATTGGCCGAAACTCAAAAGTGATGTTTCTAAATACTGCAGATCTTGTCACACTTGTCAAATGGTAGGAAAACCCAATCAGAAGATACCTAAGGCTCATCTGCAACCTATTCCTGCATTTGATGAACCATTTAGTAGAATAATGGTAGACTGTGTTGGTCCTTTACCTAAAACCAAGTTAGGCAACCAATACTTGTTGACCATCATGTGTGCATCTACAAGATTTCCAGAGGCAATTCCTCTAAGAAATATAAAAACTAAAACTATTGTGAAAGCTTTGGTGAAGTTTTTTACACTTGTTGGCCTTCCCAAATCTGTCCAGTCGGATCAAGGGTCAAATTTTATGTCTGGAATTTTCCAGCAAGTTATGCATGAACTAGGCATCCAACAGTTTAAATCTTCTGCCTATCACCCTGAAAGTCAAGATGCTTTGGAAAGATTTCATCAAACTTGAAGAATATGATTCGATCATATTGCTTTGATACAGAAAAGGATTGGGATGAGGGTGTTCATTTGTTGTTGTTTGCTGTTAGGGAATCAGTTCAAGAGTCGTTGGGTTTTAGTCCCTTTGAACTAGTTTTTGGTCATATTGTCCGTGGACCATTGAAATTATTGAAAGAGAAACTTCTTTCAAATGAAGACTCAAAGATTAATCTTCTTGATTATGTTTCTGATTTCAAATACAAGTTGTCAAAGGCCTGTGAAGTAGCAAGAACTAATCTTCACACTACCCAGTCAAAAATGAAATTAAGGTATGACAGAAATTCACAGGAAAGGAGTTTTAAACCTGGTGACAAAGTTCTGGCTCTCTTTCTCATACCTCAGAATCCTCTTCAGGCTAAATGTTTTGGTCCTTATACCGTTGAAAAGAAAGTAAATGACTTAAATTATATCATTAACACTCCTGGGAGACGGAAACAGAAACAACTTTGTCATATAAATATGTTAAAGGGATATTTTGACAGAGATAGCTCAGCTAATTATTCTGTTAATTTAGTTGTACCTGTCCCACACAGTGAAGATATCAACGATGGAATACAATCAGACTATAGTGACTCTGGTATAACCAATCTTCGGAATTCAGAAATATTGAACAACCTAGACCAGAAACTTTCACATCTACAACAACAGGAAAGAAATGAACTAAAACAGCTATTACATGACTATGAGCACTTGTTTCCCGATGTTCCAACACGAACAAGTAAAATTTATCATGACGTTGACATTGTAGATTCTGCGCCTGTGAAACAGCATCCTTATAGGATGAATCCTCTCAAACAGAACTATCTGAAGAAAGAAATTCAGTATTTACTGGAGAATGATTTCATGGAATCAAGTAAAAGTAACTGGAGTTCACCATGTATTCTTGTTCCCAAGCCAGATAATACATTCCGTATGTGTACTGACTATAGAAAAGTCAACAGTGTCACCAAAACTGATTCATTTCCAATCCCAAGAATGGACGATTGCATTTATAAAATTGGAAATGCGGAATATGTCACCAAGTTTGACCTTTTAAAAGGATTCTGGCAAATTCCACTGACGGAAAGGGCAAAAGAAATTTCAGCATTTGCAACTCCAGATGGACTTTATCAATATAAAGTCATGCCGTTTGGAATGAAAAATTCACCTGCAACGTTTCAACGTCTGATGAACATGATAACATTTGGTCTTGATAATTGTGACGCTTATATCGATGACGTCATTATCTACAACAACACCTGGGAAGATCATTTGGAAACCATTCGAAAATTCTTTGATCGACTCAGCGATGTAAATCTGACAATTAATTTGAGTAAAAGTGAGTTTTGCCATGCTTGTGTCACATTTTTAGGACATATTGTGGGACAAGGTCAAATTAAACCTATAGAAGCTAAGGTCAAAGCTATCTCTGAATTTCAAGTTCCAATTTGTAAAAAGCAACTGATGCGATTTCTAGGTATGGCTGGATATTATCGGAAATTTTGTTCCAATTTTTCCAAAATTGCTGAACCTTTGACAAGTTTATTGAGTAAGAAAACCAAATTTCATTGGTCTGACAAGTGTCAGGAATCTTTTGACAAGTTAAAGGCCATGCTTAAGAATGCACCAGTTCTTTCTGCACCAAATTTTAGCCAATCATTTAAATTATCTGTTGATGCAAGTGATGTAGGGGTTGGTGGAGTATTGATTCAGGAAGACAAAAGTGGTGTGGATCACCCTGTGTGTTATTTTTCTAAAAAAACTAAACAAGCACCAGAAAAATTATTCCACAATTGAGAAGGAATGTTTGGCTTTGATATTGGCTTTACAGCATTTTGAAGTGTATGTTACCTCAGCTCTTTCTCCAATTATTGTGTACAGTGATCACAATCCCCTTACTTTCATCAACAAAATGAAAGATAAAAATCGGAGATTGTTGAGATGGAGTTTGATATTGCAGGAATATAACATTGACATCAAACACATCAGGGGAAAAGACAATGTGATTGCAGATGCACTCTCACGTGCCTAGAAATGTAATATTGCTTGATGTAATTAAGTCCAGTATCATAAAACATGTTCTTATGCAATTTTGGTTATTATAGTATTAGATGTATATTCAAAAGAAAGCTTTATTATATAAATCTTTCTTTTTCTTTATGAGGGGAGGTGTTATGTATGATGTTTATATAATATTATAAATATTTTAGGAAATTATAAATGTTTCTTCACTTTAATATTTGCTTAAATCTTTATGTTTATCAGGAAAAACATGTTTAACTAGTGTCCTTGAATTAGGTTGTTTTGATCAATATGTTTTCTCAATTTGAAGGTCAAGGTCGAATTTTTGTTTACAAGTAAAATTCCATTAAGATGACACACATTCTAGAACATTCTGTCATGTGACCAATCTTTATATATACCATGTTTGGTGGACATTTATTCAGTTTTGACATTACCATCAGTCTTGTAAAGAGCTACTACAGTTGTGAAAATTCATTCCAAATTCTAAGAGAGGAATTATTTTAAATATTCATTGGATTATAACAGTGCTCATAAACTTTTGGATTTTGGATTTTTAATTGATGATTTTGGAATTTAACTGAACTTATTCAGAGATTTTGGAATACTTCATTTTGACATCAGCACATCAAGATTTCTAGTACATCAGGATTTTGGAGACCATTAGCACATCATAACATTCAAGGACACAGCCGTAAATTCTAAACATTCTATATTTAGGACTTGTGATTAGAACAATCATTCTTATTGGATTATTAGGATTTCAAAACACATTACTGTAAGTGACTTTTTGATTTTTCATTTTAATTATCTAGTAATAAATTGCTTGTTGATTTTTTACTTGATTTGTTGGTTTCACTTTCTTTCTGTTACATTTTTCTTAGACCATAGAGTCGTAACAGAAATTGGGGGCTCGTCGTTCCGGGATTGAATTTCTTTAAAGCATATTAGAGATATTAAATTTATCTTTGAAATTCATATTGATTTTGTCTCGGAGAATTTTTTTTTTGTCTTTGGCAAAGATTTTTAATAAAGAATTTTTTTTTGTGTGAAACCAACAAGCATTTACAATGGCATCTAATGTTCAGAATTTCATTTCAAAACCTACCCAGGAGGGGTTAGAGTGCATGAGAAAGGATGAGTTGCTCGAGCTTGCCAGAAAATACAGTCTATCTGAGGCAAAAGTATCATTGACAAAACAGGAGATAAAGATTATTTTAATTCAGTATTTAGTAGGAAAGGGAATTTTTGAAAATAGTGCTTTAAGTTTGAAGAGAAAGCCTGTATCTGGTTCTGACAGGAAATTAAGGGAATTAGAGTTTAAGAACCAGATGGATTTAGAGTTAGCAAAGCTTCAGATTCAGAGAGAGAGAGAAAAAGAAGAGAGGCAGATGGAGAGAGAGAAGGAAGAGAGGCAGATACAGATAGAGAGAGAAAGAAGAGAGGCAGATACAAATGCAGAAAGAAGAGAGGCAGATGGAGAGGGAGAGAGAGAAAGAGGAGAGACAGATGCAGATGCAAAGAGAAGAAAGGGAAATGCAATTTAAGTTAAGAGAATTAGAACTGGCAAACAGAGCACACTCCACTCCTTTAAACACAAGTCCAGGTTTTGATGTTACTAGATATATTAGGTTAGTACCCCCTTTTCAGGAAAAAGAAGTAGATAAATACTTTCTTCATTTCGAGAAAATAGCTGAAAACTTGAAATGGCCCAGAGAGCATTGGACTTTGTTATTACAAAGTGTACTTATTGGCAAAGCTCGTGAAGTCTACACTTCACTGTCAGTACAACAAAGCACTGATTATGATGTGGTTAAGGAGTACATCTTGAAAGCTTATGAGTTGGTACCAGAGGCATATCGACAAAGGTTTAGGAATTGTAGAAAAGAAACTGGACAAACTCATGTCGAATTTGCAAGGGATAAAGAACAACTATTTGATAGGTGGTGCTCAGCCAAGAAAGTTGATCAAGCTTATGACAACCTCAGACAGCTCGTATTAATTGAAGAGTTCAAGAGGTGCATCCATAGTGATGTTAAAACCTATCTTGACGAGCAGAATGTGGAAACTTTGGAAAATGCTGCTCGTATGGCTGATGATTATTCCTTGACTCAAAAAATTTCATTTGGTAATAAATCGTCCTCTCAGCAGTTTTCTGGTAAAAAACCATTTCAATCTCATTCGAGTACTTCCAAATTTCACAACAGCACAACTGTTAGGAATCAAACATCTGATAAGACTGATCAGAAATCCTTATCTCTTCCTACGTGCACTTATTGTAAAACGAAAGGGCACGTTATTTCTGATTGCTTCAAGTTGAAAAATAAGCAACAGAGTAAAGACAGAGCTTTTCCAAATGCTCTTATTTCTACGAGGTCAAGGTCACAGTCTTGTATTGAAAGCAATACATTTGTTGGGTCAAACAAACCCCAGTCTGATTCTATTTTGGAGGCTTATGAACCATTCATGTCAGAAGGTTCTATATCACTTATTGGTGATTCTGCCAAACCTATCCCAATTAAAATATTAAGGGACACTGGAGCTTCTCAGAGTCTTTTATTATCAGGTACTTTGCCTTTGTCTGAGGAGTCCTCTTCAAGTGAAAGTGTTCTTGTTCAGGGAGTTGAGTGCGGCTTTGTAAATGTTCCTCTTCATTGTGTAAATTTGGCATCAGGCTTAGTTTCTGGACCTGTGACTGTTGGGGCAGTGACTTCTTTACCCATAGAGGGTGTTTATTTATTACTAGGCAATGACCTAGCTGGAGATAAGGTTGTGGTTAATCCACTTGTAACTGACAAGCCTTGTTTGGATCAGAAAGTTGATCCTGTCGAAACTGAAATCCCTGATTTGTACCCTGCTTGTGCAGTTACTAGAGCTATGGCAAAAAGAGCTCTTGAGAGTGATGTTGATCAGGATATTATTCCTTTAGCTGACACATGTATTGGTCAGTCTTTTGATGAGGTCACTTTTTCCTCAGGTATTGATCAATCAAATGGTATTGATCACAGTGATCCTCTTTTGGCAACTCATTCTCTTTGTTCTAATCAGGATGACAAACGACAATCCCTTGTCGTTGAACAGGAGCAAGATCCCGAGATATCTTGTTTGTTTCAGAGGGCTATTAGTGAAACTGAAGCCACACAAGTTCCAGTGTGTTACTTTGTGAAAAATGGGGGTCCTTATGAGGAAATGGAGACCACCTGATGTACCCGCTGGTGACGAGTGGTCAGTGAGCTATCAAATTATTGTTCCTAAGTCATATCGACAGGAAATTCTTAATTTAGCCCATGAAACTCCTTTGGCTGGTCATTTAGGAGTCCGTAAGACTTATCACAAGATCTTGAATCATTTTTATTGGCCGAAACTCAAAAGTGATGTTTCTAAATACTGCAGATCTTGTCACACTTGTCAAATGGTAGGAAAACCCAATCAGAAGATACCTAAGGCTCATCTGCAACCTATTCCTGCATTTGATGAACCATTTAGTAGAATAATGGTAGACTGTGTTGGTCCTTTACCTAAAACCAAGTTAGGCAACCAATACTTGTTGACCATCATGTGTGCATCTACAAGATTTCCAGAGGCAATTCCTCTAAGAAATATAAAAACTAAAACTATTGTGAAAGCTTTGGTGAAGTTTTTTACACTTGTTGGCCTTCCCAAATCTGTCCAGTCGGATCAAGGGTCAAATTTTATGTCTGGAATTTTCCAGCAAGTTATGCATGAACTAGGCATCCAACAGTTTAAATCTTCTGCCTATCACCCTGAAAGTCAAGATGCTTTGGAAAGATTTCATCAAACTTGAAGAATATGATTCGATCATATTGCTTTGATACAGAAAAGGATTGGGATGAGGGTGTTCATTTGTTGTTGTTTGCTGTTAGGGAATCAGTTCAAGAGTCGTTGGGTTTTAGTCCCTTTGAACTAGTTTTTGGTCATATTGTCCGTGGACCATTGAAATTATTGAAAGAGAAACTTCTTTCAAATGAAGACTCAAAGATTAATCTTCTTGATTATGTTTCTGATTTCAAATACAAGTTGTCAAAGGCCTGTGAAGTAGCAAGAACTAATCTTCACACTACCCAGTCAAAAATGAAATTAAGGTATGACAGAAATTCACAGGAAAGGAGTTTTAAACCTGGTGACAAAGTTCTGGCTCTCTTTCTCATACCTCAGAATCCTCTTCAGGCTAAATGTTTTGGTCCTTATACCGTTGAAAAGAAAGTAAATGACTTAAATTATATCATTAACACTCCTGGGAGACGGAAACAGAAACAACTTTGTCATATAAATATGTTAAAGGGATATTTTGACAGAGATAGCTCAGCTAATTATTCTGTTAATTTAGTTGTACCTGTCCCACACAGTGAAGATATCAACGATGGAATACAATCAGACTATAGTGACTCTGGTATAACCAATCTTCGGAATTCAGAAATATTGAACAACCTAGACCAGAAACTTTCACATCTACAACAACAGGAAAGAAATGAACTAAAACAGCTATTACATGACTATGAGCACTTGTTTCCCGATGTTCCAACACGAACAAGTAAAATTTATCATGACGTTGACATTGTAGATTCTGCGCCTGTGAAACAGCATCCTTATAGGATGAATCCTCTCAAACAGAACTATCTGAAGAAAGAAATTCAGTATTTACTGGAGAATGATTTCATGGAATCAAGTAAAAGTAACTGGAGTTCACCATGTATTCTTGTTCCCAAGCCAGATAATACATTCCGTATGTGTACTGACTATAGAAAAGTCAACAGTGTCACCAAAACTGATTCATTTCCAATCCCAAGAATGGACGATTGCATTTATAAAATTGGAAATGCGGAATATGTCACCAAGTTTGACCTTTTAAAAGGATTCTGGCAAATTCCACTGACGGAAAGGGCAAAAGAAATTTCAGCATTTGCAACTCCAGATGGACTTTATCAATATAAAGTCATGCCGTTTGGAATGAAAATTCACCTGCAACGTTTTCAACGTCTGATGAACATGATAACATTTGGTCTTGATAATTGTGACGCTTATATCGATGACGTCATTATCTACAACAACACCTGGGAAGATCATTTGGAAACCATTCGAAATTCTTTGATCGACTCAGCGATGTAAATCTGACAATTAATTTGAGTAAAAGTGAGTTTTGCCATGCTTGTGTCACATTTTTAGGACATATTGTGGGA